>JACBWV010000825.1:8114489-8159489 GCA_013435795.1 Chlamydomonas sp. ICE-L | reverse complement strand
TGTTGTCTGTGTCATGGGGGCGCACCACCAAGGTGTGTCTGTATGTGTGTGCGTGTGCGTGTGTTTGTGTGTGTTCATGGACAACCAACCAAGCTGTGTCTGAGTGCGTGTGTGCTGGACCACCAACCAAGGTGTGTATGTGTGTGTGTGTGTGCATGTGTGTGTGTGTGTGCTGGACCACCAACCAAGGTGTATGTGTGTGTGTGTGTGTGTGTGTGTGCATGGACCACCAACCAAGGTGTGTGGTGGTGTGTGTGTGTGTGCATGACGCAACCCAACCAAGGTGTTGCGTGTCGTCTTGGACCACCAGAACAAGGTGTGTATGTGTCCCTGTGTGTAGTGCATTTGTGTGTGTGTGTTTGCTGGACCCACCAACCAAGTGTGTGTGTGTGTGCATTTACCACCAAACCAAGGTGTGTTTGTGTGTGTGATGTTGGGCAATGGACCCACCAACCAAGGTGTGTGTGTGTTTGTTTGTTTGTGTGTGTGGGGTGGTTGGCATGGACCACCAACCAAGGTGTGTGTGTGTGTGTGTGTGTGTGCATGGACCACCAACCAAGGTGTGTGTGAGTGTGTGTGCATGGACCACCAACCAAGGTGTGTGTGTGTGTGCCCTCTCCACTTCACCTGCCACTCCCCCTCCCATTCCCACCCTACCGCCCCACGATGCCGCCATTGTGCCAATTATCACCTTTCAGAGTGGCAATGAAGAGTGCTGACTTAGAGTTGCTGACTTACAACGGTCTCACTCCACTTCACCTCCACGCGACCACGGGGTCGCCCCTTCCTTGCACTCCCCCCACTCCCGCCCTCCCCCGATGTCGCCGTGTCCACGGGTCCCGCCTGTAATATGGTGAAGCCTGAAGAGTGCTGACTTCGAGTTTGCCTTGGACTTAGAACGCTCCGCACTGAAAACCACTTCACGACAGCCTTACCACTAGGGCCTCCCGCCGACGCCCCCCCACGTTCCCCCAACCACTGGGTAGCCCCCCACATCCCCGTTGTGACCAACATTCACCTGTAAGTGGGCAATGAAGAGTGCTGACTTAGAATGCTCCCAACATCCCACTCTACCTCCCCACTACCCGCTTGTTTTCGTGTTCAGCGTGGAAGTGGGTTGCTGAAGAGTGCTGGCTAGAGTTTCTGACGGTTTGGAACGCTTCCCACCCAATTCACCTTCACCTTCCACTCTTCCCCCCCGCTCCCTTATTCCGTGTTCACTGGAATTGGGGTTGCTGACGAGTGCCCTTTTTGGGCTAGAAGTTGCGACGTTGAACGCTCCCACACGCACTTCACCTTCCGAGTCCCCCCGCTCCCCCTTAATTTCCGTGTTCATCTGGAATGGGGCGCTGAAGTGATTGCTGACTTCTAGTTGCTGACTGTAGAATTCCTCCCGCTCCACTCTAACCCCACCTCCCCCCCGACGCCCCTTTATTCGGTGTTCAGCTGGGAAGTGGGCGCTTGAGAGTGCTGACGTTTCGAGTTGCTGACTTTATAACGCCCAACTCCACTCTAACCTTCCACTCCCCCCACTCCCCCTTATTTTGTGTCAGCTGGAAGTGGGGCGCTGACGATGCTGGTTCGCTAGATTGCTGACTTAGAACGCTCCCACTCCAATTCACCTTCCACTCCCCCCGCTCCCCCTATTCCGTTTCACTAGAATTGGGCGCTGAGTAGTGCTGGCTAAGATTATCTGACTTAGAACGCTCCCACTCAAATGCACCTTCACTCCGCCCCGCTCCCCTTATCCGTGTTCAGCTGAAGTGGCGCTGAAGAAAGCTGACTTCGAGTTGCGACTTCAGAACGCTCCCCACCTCCACTCTAAGCCTCCCACTCCCCCCCGACTCCCCTATTTCGTGTGTCAGCTGGAAGTTGGGTTCTGAGAGTGCTGGCTAAGAGTTGCTGACTTGAACGCGCCCCACAAACACGCACCACACCACTTCACCTTCCCTCCCCCCGTCCCCTTATTCCGTTTACTGGAAGTGGCCTGAAGAGTGATGACTCGAGTTGCTGACTTAGACGCTCCCCTCCAATTCACCTTCCTCTCCCCACTCCTTATTTCGTGGTTCAGCTGGGAAGTTGTGGGGCTGTAAGAGTTGGCTGACTTCCGAGTTGCTGGAGTTAGAACGCTCCACTCCACTCTACGCTCCCATCCCCCACTCCCCTTATTTCTTGGTTCAGGCTGAGTGGGTGCTGAAGAGTGCTGGCTAAGAGTTGCTGACTTAGAACGCTCCCACTCCAATTCACCTTCCACTCCCCCCGCTCCCCTTATTCCGTGTTCAGCTGGAAGTGGGCGCTGAAGAGTGCTGACTTCGAGTTGCTGACTTAGAACGCTCCCACTCCACTCTACCTCCCACTCCCCCCACTCCCCTTATTTCGTGTTCAGCTGGAAGTGGGTGCTGAAGAGTGCTGGCTAAGAGTTGCTGACTAAGAACGCTCCCACACCACTTCACCTTCCACTCCCCCCGCTCCCCTTATTCCTTGTTCAGCTGGAAGTGGGCGCTGAAGAGTGCTGACTTCGAGTTGGTGACTTAGAAGGCTCCCACTCCACTCTACCTCCCACTCCCCCCCACTCCCCTTATTTCGTGTTCAGCTGGAAGTGGGCGCTGAAGAGTGCTGACTTCGAGTTGCTGACTTAGAACTCGCTCCCCACTTCCACTTTACCCGGGAGAGGGGTCCCACTTGCCGGGCCGGGGGCCAGCAGCCGGGGGCCGGGGGGGGCGGCCCGTGGGGGGCCCGGGGAAAAACACGGCGCGGGGGGGGCCAACGCGCCAAAAGGCGACAGGGGCGGGGCGGGGCGGGGGGGCCTCCACCCCCTTATTTCGTGTTCAGCTGGAAGTGGGTGCTGAAGAATGCTGGCTAAGAGCTGCTGACTTAGAACGCTCCCACTCCAATTCACCTTCCACTCTCCCCGCTCCCCTTATTCCGTGTTCAACTGGAAGTGGGCGCTGAAGAGTGCTGGCTAAGAGTTGCTGACTTAGAACGCTCCCTCCAATTCACCTTCCACTCCCCCCGCTCCCCTTATTCCGTGTTCAGCTGGAAGTGGGCGGCTTGAAGATGCTGACTTGGGAGTTGTGACTTAGAAAAGCTCCCACTCCACTCTACCTCCGCACTCCCCCCAACTCCCCTTATTTGCGGTGTTCAGCTTGAAGTGTGGTGCGGAAGAATGGGGCTGTGCGTAGGAGGTTGGGCTGAGGCTAAGAGGGACGGCTCGCCACACCACTTCACCTTGGCGCAGCTCCCCGCGGCGGGTCCCGGCTTCTTAAGGGTCTTGTTGCATTGGGGGGGCGTTTGACTTGTTGCTGCTTAAAGTCAATATGCATGTTAACGATGTCGGAAATAGGAGTGGTTAGAAGGGGGTTACAGGGGGGGGGTAGGGGGTCGGGGTGCGGGCTTGTGCGGGGGGGTGGGGGGCGCAGGGGGGGGACCCAAAAGGAAATCAGGAGGAGACCCTCGAATCCCTCAAAAACCCGCCTAAGGCACCAACACGCCCTGCCCCGTTATTTTTTCAGCTGGAAGTGGGGCGCTGAAGAGTGCTTGATCGAGTTGCTGACTTAGAACGACTAGAGTCCCCTCCGAGCGTTTAGAAACCTCCCACTCCCCGCGCCTCCCCTTATTTCGTGGTGTTCAGCTGTGGAGATGAGGTTCTGTAAGAATAGCTGGCTAGACTGACTGTGGTGGCTTAGAGACGCGCCCATGTCAATTCAGCGTCCCCTCTCCCGCAGCCCCCTTATTCAAAGCGGTGTTTCAACTGAAGTGAGGGTGGGCGCTGAAGAGTGCTGTGCTAAGGTTCTTGACTTAGAACGCTCCCACTCCAATTCACCTCCACTCCCCCCGCTCGCCCTTATTCTTTGTCAGCCAGTTGGAAGTGGGGTATTGAAGAGTGCGTTGACTTCGGTAGTGTGGGCTGACTGGGTAGAACGCTCCCACTCCACTCTACCGTCGCCACTCCCCCACTGCCCGTCTTATTTGGGGGCGTGTTTCCGACTTGTAAGTGTGGGTGCTGACAAAATGCTGTCTAAGATTTGCTGACTAAGAACCTTCCCCCACGCCCGGTTCTACTTCCATCTCCGCCGGGGCCGCTCCCGCTTATTCCTATTGTTCAGCTGGAATTGGGCGGCTGAAGAGTGCGGGGGGTGACTCATTTGTGACAGAGCTCCGCCCTCACTCTACTCCCACGTCCCCCCCACTCCCCTTAATTTCGTGTTCAGCCTGGAGTGGTCGCGTTAAAGTGAGCTGACTTCTAGTTGCTGACTTTAAGAAGACTCCCACTCCCACTTTCCTCCCACTCCCCCACTCCCCTTATTTCGTGTTCAGCTGGAAGTGGGTGCTGAAGAATGCTGGCTAAGAGCTGCTGACTTAGAACGCTCCCACTCAATTCACCTTCCACTCTCCCCTCTCCCTGTATGCGCGTGGTCAACTGTGGAAGGGGGGTGGGCGCTGAAGAGTGCTGGCTAAGAGTTGCTGACTTAGAACGCTCCCACTCCAATTCACCTTCCACTCCCCCCGCTCCCCTTATTCCGTGTTCAGCTGGAAGTGGGCGCTGAAGAGTGCTGACTTCGAGTTGCTGACTTAGAACGCTCCACTCCACTCTACCGGTCCGCACTCCCCCCACCCCCTTTATTTCGTGTTCATGGCCTGGAAGTGGGTGCTGAAGAGTGCTGGCTAGAGTTGCTGACTGAATACTGCTCCCCCCCACTTCACCTTCCACTCCCCCGCTCCCCTTATTCCTTGTGTTCAGGGGGGCTGGAGGGTAGTGGCGCGTGAAGAGTGCGGTGGTGCCTGGGTCGAGTTGCTTACTTATAACCAGGCTCCCATCCACTCTCTGCCTCCCACTCCCCCCACTCCCTTTATTTCGTGTTGTCATGGCTGGTAGTGTGGGTGCTGAAGATGTGCGTGGTAAGAGTTGCTGACTTAGAACGCCCTCCCACGGTCCAATTCACCTTCCATCCCCCCCCTGCCCGGGCTTTCTTCCGGTTCAGGCTGGCAGTGGGGCGTCTGAAGATCTGGCTAAGAGTTGCTGACGTAGAACGCTCCCACTCCAGATTCCACATTCCACTCCCCCCGCTCCCTCTTATTCCCGTGTTCACGGAAGTAGGCGCTGAAGGTGCGGACTTCGAGTTGCTTGACTTGAACGCTCCCCTGCCACTCTACGCTCCCACTCCCCCCACTCCCCTTATTCTGTGTTCAGCTGAAGTGGTTTGCTGATAGTGCTTGTGCTAAGAGTTGCTGACTTAGAACGCTCCCACTCCAATTCACCTTCCCCCACTCCCCCCGGCTCCCTTAGGTCGTGTTCGGCTGGAAGTGGCGCTGAAGAGTGGCCTACTTCGAGTTGCTGACGTAAAGGCTCCCACTCCACTCTACCGTGGCCGCCACGTAGCGGGCGCCCCACTGCCGCCTTCGTGTGGTCGGTGTTCAGCTGGCAGTTGTGATGGCTGAAGAGTCTGCCTAAGAGTTTGGCTGACTTTTAGAACGCGTCCCTGACTCCCAATTCCCCTTTCCACTCCCCCGCTCGGCCTTATTCGTGTTTCAGCTGGAAGTGGGCGCTGATAGTGCTGACTTCGATTGCTGAACTTAAGAACGCTCCCACTTCCACTCTACGTCGCACGCACGTCCCCCCACTCCCGGACTTATTTCGGTGTGTCAGGGCTGGAAGTGGGTGCTGAAGAGTGCTGGCTAAGAGTTGCTGACTAATAACGGCTCCCCAGCACCGGACTTTACCCTTGCCACCGGGCCGGCGCCGCTCCCTTATTCCTTGTTTCAGGGAAGTGCTTAGAAACGTTTAAGGTCGGCGTGAAAGCACGTGCAGGATTGGCGAGGTAACGGCGTGGTGGGGGCGTCTGTGGGGAGTCGTAACCGAAAAAAAAAGGTGGGAGGCAATCCGTGGTCTCCAAAAACACTGGAGAAGGAGGGGAAGGCCCGGGGGGGGTGGCGTAGCGGGGTCGCGCGCCGGGGAAATGGGGGTCCCCACTCCCCACTCCCCCTTATTTTCGTGTTCGCTGGTAGTGGTCTTGCTGGCTAAGAGATTGCTGACGTTAGAACCTCTTGACCCACTCCATTCACCTTCCACTCCCCCGCGTCCCACCCTATTCCTCTGTCCGTGATTCAGGCGGGAAGTGGGCGCTGAAGGGTGCGTGCCCTTTGAGTGCTGACTTAGAACGCTCCCACTCCACTCTACCTCCCACTCCCCACTCCCCTTATTTCGTGTTCAGCTGAATGGTGCTGAAGGAGGCTGGCTAAGAGTTGCTGACTAAGAACGCTCCCACACCATTCACATTCCACTCCCCGCTCCCCTTATCCTGTTCCAGCTGGAAGGGGCGAGCTGAAGAGTGCTGACTTCGAGTTGCTGACTTAGAAGGCTCCCACTCCACTCTACCTCCCACTCCCCCCACTCCCCTTATTTCGTGTTCAGCTGGTAGTGGGTGCTGAAGAGTGCTGGCTAAGAGTTGCTGACTTAGAACGCTCCCACTCCAATTCACCTTCCACTCCCCCCGCTCCCCTTATTCCGTGTTCAGCTGGAAGTGGGCGCTGAAGAGTGCTGGCTAAGAGTTGCTGACTTAGAACGCTCCCACTCCAATTCACCTTCCACTCCCCCCGCTCCCCTTATTCCGTGTTCAGCTGGAAGTGGGCGCTGAAGAGTGCTGACTTCGAGTTGCTGACTTAGAACGCTCCCACCCCACTCTACCGCCAATCCCCCACTCCCTTATTCTGTTTCAGCTGGAAGTGGGGCTGAAGAGTGCTGGCAGAGTTGCTGACTTAGAACGGCTCCCACTCCAATTCATTCACTCCCCCGCTCCCTGATTTCGTGTTCAGTGGAAGGGCGATGAAGTTGCCTACTTCGAAGTTGCTGACCTTAGAAGGCTCCCACCTCCACTCTACTCCCATCCCCCACTCCCTTATTCGTGTTCAGTGGACGTGGTGCCTGAAAGGTGCTGGCGAAGAGTTCTGACTTAGACGCTCCCACTCCAATCCACCTCAACTCCCCCGCTCCCCTTATCAGTGTTCAGCTGAAGTGGGCGCGAGAGTGCTGACTTCGAGTTGCTGACTTAGAACGCTCCCACTCCACTCTACCTCCCACTCCCCACTCCCTTATTTCGTGTTTCAACTGGACGTGGGTGTGAGCGTGCGCTAAGAGTTGCTGACTTAGAACGCTCCCACACCACTTCACCTTCCACTCCCCCCACTCCCCTTATTCTGTGTTCAGCTGGAAGTGGGCGCTGAAGAGTGCTGACTTCGAGTTGCTGACTTAGAACGCTCCCACTCCACTCTACCTCCCACTCCCCCCACTCCCCTTATTTCGTGTTCAGCTGGAAGTGGGCGCTGAAGAGTGCTGACTTCGAGTTGCTGACTTAGAACGCTCCCACTCCACTCTACCTCCCACTCCCCCCACTCCCCTTATTCCGTGTTCAGCTGGAGTGGGTGCTGAAAGTGCTGGCAAGGAGTTGCTGACTTAGACACGCTCCACTCAATTCACATTCCACTATCCCAGTCCCTTATTGGTTCAACTGGAAGTGGCGCTGAAGAGGCTGGATAAGAGTTGCTGGACTAGAACGCTCCCACTCCAATTCACTTCCACTCCCCGCTCCCCTTATTCGTGTTCGCTGGAAGTGGGCGGCTGAAGAGTGCGACGTCGAGTTGCTGACTGAGAACGCTCCCACTCCAATCTACCTCCCACTCCCCCCAACTCCCTTATTCGTGTTCAGCTGGAAGTGGGGTGTGAAGGAGTGCTGGCTACGAGTGCTGACTAAGACACGCTCCCACACACTCACATTCCACCCCCCCGCTCCACTATTCTTGATTCAGCTGGAAGTGGCGCTGAAGAAGTGGACTCGGTGCGACTTAGAAGGATCCTCTCCACTCTACCTCCACTCCCCCCACTCCTTATTTAGTGTCAGGCTGGTAGTGGGTGTGAAGAGGCGGTAAGATGTCTGACTTAGAACGCTCCCAACCAATTCACCTTCCACTCCCCCGCTCCCCTTATTCCGGTTTCAGCTGGAAGGGGTGGCGTGACGAGAGTGTGACTTCGAGTTGCTGATTAGAACGCTCCCACTACAATCTACCTCCCCAATACCCCACTCCCCTTATTTCGGTCAGTCTGGTCTCCTCTCTCCCCATTCGCCATCCATCCTCCCCTCCTCTCATAACCCCTCTCCTTGTTGACCCATCTCCTTCTCCCCTTTTCTGTCCCCCTCCCTCTTCTTTTCCTTATTTCTTGTCCCTATTACCCTTCCCTCCTTTCTAAAAAAAAAAAAACTGGAAGTGGGTTGCTGAAGAGTGATGGCTAAGAGTGCGACTACGCAACGCTCCCACCACACTTCACCTTCACTCCCCCGCTTTCCCCGTATTCCCGTTCAGCTGGAAGTGGCGCTAAGAGGTGTGACTTCGAGTTTTTGCTGACTTAGAACCGCTCTCACTTCCACTCTACCTCCACTCCCCCCCACTCCCCTTATTTTCGTTGTTCCAGGCTGGAAAGTGGGTGCCTGACAGAGTGGCTGGCTTAAGAGTTGCATGACTTAGAACGCCCCCCTCCCCCACACCACGTTCACCTTCCACTCCCCCGGCTCACCTTATTCCGGTGTTCAGCTGCTGGAAGGTGGGCGCTCTTGAAGAGTGGCTTGACTTCGGAGGTTTCTGACTTTAGACACGCTCCCACTCCACTCTACCTCCCACTCCCCCACTCCCCTATTTGTGTTCAGCTGGAAGTGGGTGCTGAAGAGTGCTGGCTAAGAGTTGCTGACTTAGAACGCTCCCACACCACTTACCTTCCAACTCCCCCGCTCCCCTTATTCCGTGTTCAGCTGGAAGTGGGCGCTGAAGAGTGCTGACTTCGAGTTGCTGACTTAGAACGCTCCCACTCTACTCTACCTCCCACTCCACCTTCCACTCCCACTCCCCCCACCCTCCTTCTTCCATGTTCAGCTGGCAGTGGGTACTGAAGAGTGCTGACTTGCAACGCTCCCACTCCACTCCACCTTCCATTCCACCTCCCTTGGTCCATATTCAGCTGGCAGTGGGCGCTGAGGAGTGCTGACTTAGTGATGCTAACACAGAACACTACCACTCCACTTCACCTTCCACTCCACCTCCCACTCCCCCCACTCCCCTTCTTTCATGTTCAGATGGAAGTTGGCATTGAGGAGTGTCTTCATATTGAATTCGAATACAACAAGACACGCTACCACCTACAGGTACGTAGCTCCTTTCAGCGAATCAATTGGTCTAGTGATTAGGGGTCAGCAATATAATATCATATGATATCATGTCATCATATGATATCATATGATGCCGGCGGTCTGACTAGGTAACTTTGGCCTGGGGCACCATATCATATGATATTAAATCATATGATTTTTGTATGACATCATATGATATCACACTCGTCTTTGGTCAACATCATATGATTTGCCGTTCCGTACTAGTGGTACACCAAATCGCTTTGACGACGTAGAGTAGGGGGTTCGATTCCCCCTAAGGTCGCTCTAAGCGTTGCAGGTCGTTGTCAACCGCGATGGTAGCTTGTCCAGTTGAGGTAGAAGACCGCTCTCTACCTGCGTATGACGGGTTCCCTTAATACCACGCCCCACCAGGCGTTGTCATTACCACCTGCAGGTATGCCATCGGTTCAATTAAGTTACAGGAGCTATACACAAACTGTTTCAAGCGATTGTTTAAAGTAGTCTGCGGAAGCAAAACTTGAACTTAGTTACACGGCTAGTTGATTTACTGTTTATTTATTTTATTTCATTTACTGTTTATTTATTTTATTTTATTTACTGTTTATTTATTTTATTTTATTTACTGTTTATTTATTTTATTTTATTTACTGTTTATTTATTTTATTTTATTTACTGTTTATGTTTTAAAGTTTATAAACTTGAACTTAAACTGGTTTACATGGCTCCAGCCAGCAGTCTGGCTGCTCGCAGCTGACCCACCATCTGCATTTAGGTCGGTCTGAGTAAGCAAAACTTGAACTTCAACTTCAACTAGGTTCCATGGCTCCAGCCAGCAGTCTGGCTGCTCGCAGCTGACCCACCATCTGCATTTAGGTCGGTCTGAGTAAGCAAAACTTGAACTCAAACTTCAACTTGGTAACATGGCTCCAGCCAGCAGTCTGGCTGCTCACCCACCACCTGTAGGTACGTCGGTCTGCGAAAGCAAAACTCGAAATTGAACTAGGTTACATGGCTCACTCCCCGTTTTAACAAATGGCTCAATGGTAGAGCTCCTTGAACGGAGAAGGTGACCGGTTCGAATTCGGACGGGTGCGCTTTAGTGTTCGCGGTCGCTGTCAACCGCCATGGTAGCTTTGTCCAGGTTAAGTAGCAGCCCGTTCCCTACCGCTGTAAGACGGGGCTTTATTAATACCACGCCCTACCAGGCGTTATAAAGGTAATGATAACGCCTGGTGGGGCGTGGTGTTAAGGGAACCCGTCATACGCGGGTAGAGAGCAGTCTTCTATCTCAACTGGACAAGCAAAGATAACAATAAACAATTCAAGTAATGATAACGCCTGGTGGGGCGTGGTGTTAAGGGAACCCGTCACACGCGGGTAGAGAGCGGTCTTCTACCTCAACTGGACA
Organism: Chlamydomonas sp. ICE-L; assembly: GCA_013435795.1. NCBI lineage: Eukaryota > Viridiplantae > Chlorophyta > Chlorophyceae > Chlamydomonadales > Chlamydomonadaceae > Chlamydomonas > Chlamydomonas sp. ICE-L. Next base: position 8,148,905 of record JACBWV010000825.1, on the reverse strand, counting down.
AGCTACCATCGCAGTTGACAACGACCTGCAACGCTAAGGGCGACCGTAGGGGGAATCAAACCCCCGACTCTTCGTCCTCAGAGTGATTCGGTCTACCACTAGACCAATGTACATCACTGAAAGGGGCTGTTACCAGGCGTTATCAGTACATGGCTCCAATATTCCAATCTCGCTTATTAGGCCTCGGCAGCTCTCAGCCCTTCTACAATGTACACTTAATTCGCTAGTTTCACTATGCCTTGGTAGTTCGCTTTGCTTGTTGACAAGCCTTTTAATTTGCTCTTTCGTACGTTTTTTGGAGTTCTTTTGGGTTGCGCTTTTGTCTCAACTGAAAGCGGAAATCTGCGCGCTGCGCCCAGACGAAGTTTAAAAAATTGCGTCAATCTCGCAGTCAGGCTCCAAAACCTTGCGCTGTAGCGCGCAATGACGCGCGTCATGTAGTACCCTGGTGAGTAGCCCAGATTTTGCTGGAGCCACGTAACCAAGTTCAAGTTCAAGTGAGCTGAAAGCCCATGTAAAACTCCAATCCAATCTCTTCTCATACATACATACATACATACATACATACATACATACATACATACACACATACATACACCAGCCTTTCTTAACACACACACACACACAAAACCGTGGAGCATGCACTGTGCATTTGTGGAGGATACAAGTCATGCCTTTCAGCGCTCTGCGCCCCACCCAACCCCATCCACACACCCAGCCCCCCCCCCCCTCTCTCTCTCTCTCTCTCTCTCTCTCACACATACACACACACACGCATGAGCACCAGAGGTGGTGGAAGGCAATATCTACTTCCTGCATGTAAGGATCAAGATGAAACATCTCTCTCTCTCTCTCTCTCTCTCTCTCTCTCTCTCTCTCTCTCTCTCTCTCTCTCCTCTCTCTCTCTCTCTCTCTCTCCCCACACGCACACACACACACGCATGAGCACAGGATGTGGTGGTGGGCAATATCTACTTCCTGCATGTAAGGATCAAGATGAAACATCTCTCTCTCTCTCTCTCTCTATCTCTATCTCTATCTCTATCTCTATCTCTATCTCTCTATCTCTCTCTCTCTCCCCACACGCACACACACACACACACACACACACACACACACACGCATGAGCACAGGATGTGGTGGTGGGCAATATCTACTTCCTGCTCGTAAGGATCAAGATGAAACATATGGAGGTGGAGATACGAAGGCGAGAGACCGTGGGTGCTGGCTCGGACGCAAAGAATGAAAGCGAGACATTGGCAAAGTTTGAGATCATGGACGGTGCTCCAGTCCGAGGTGAAACCATCCCTATCAGGTGATCTATGGGTGTTTGTGGGTGGGTGGGGGGTCCAGTGCAAGGCGAAACCATCCCTGTCGGGCAAAAATAAATGAAATAAATACATCGGACGCAAAGAATGAAAGTGGGACATTGGCAAAGTTTGAGATCATGGACGGTACTCCAGTCCGAGGCGAAACCATCCCTTTCAGGTGATCTAGGGTGTTGGTGAGTGTGTGCGGGTGGTGGTGGGGGGGGGGGGGGGGAGGAAGGCGAAACCATCCCTATCAGGTGATCTATGGGTGTTTGTGTGGGTGGGTGGGTGGGTGTGTGGTGTGTGTTTGTGTGTGTGTGTGTGGGGGGGGGGGGAAGGCGAAACCATCCCTATCAGGTGATCTATGGGATTTTGGTAGGTGTGTGTTGGTGTGTGTGTGTGTGTGTGGGGGGGGGGGGGGGGGGGGGGGGGGGGGGGGAGGCGAAACCATCCCTATCAGGTGATCTATGGGATTTTGGTAGGGGTGTGTTGGTGTGTGTGTGGGGGGGGGGGGGGGGGGGGGGGGGGGGGGGGGGGGAGGCGAAACCATCCCTACCAGGTGATCTATGGGATTCCGGTAGGTGTGTGTTGGGGTGTGTGTGTGTGGGGGGGGGGGGGGGGGAGGCGAAACCATCCCTATCAGGTGATCTATGGGATTTTGGTAGGTGTGTGTGTTGGGTGTGGGTGTGGGTGTGTGTGGGGGGTGGGGGGTCAGTCCGAGGTGAAACCATCCCTGTCAGGTTATCAATGGGTGTTGGTAGGTGGGGGGGGGGGGGGGGGGGGGGGGGGCAGTATGAGGCGAAACCATCCCTATCAAGTGATCAATTGTGATTGTTGTTGTAACAACCTTGTATGTGCAGTCTCCTTAAACTCTTGGCCAATTTGAAAAATAAACCTTTCATGAACGAACCATGTGCGGTCTCCTTAAAAGTCTCATGGTGGCTTTCCCCAGCTGCGGCGTACAGGACGGTCCCCTTCAAACCAAGCCCCTCCAAGCGTTTTTTTATTTTTATCTTGCCCAACCTGAAATGCAAAGCTTGTACGAACTAACCTTTCATGCACAGTCTCCTTCAAAATCTTGCCCAACCTGGAAACCAACCTTAGTATGAACGCACCTTGTTTACACCTGAAAGCCAAACTGAGTATGAACGCACCTTGTTCACACCTGAAAGCCAAACTGAGAGTGAATCCACCTTGTTCACACCTGAAAACCAAGCTAAGCATGAACGAAACTTGCATACACAGGCTCTACCTAAGCTCCTACGACTTGGCGCCCACGTACAGCGATGTCCACAACAAGTTCAGTGTGCGATACTTCCTCAACCTGGTCCTGGTAGATGAAGAGGACCGCCGGTGAGATTGGCTTGAACTTGAACTTGGTAACATAGCTTCAGCCAGCAATTTGGCTGCTCGCCGTCTTTGGCAGTAAAAAAATATTACCAGGAAAATGTCAAAGCGAGCATATCACTTTTTCGTTTTCCTTTTTTTCATGAGATTGGCTTGGCTCATGAAACTTATATTGTTGAAACAAAACGAAACCAATATTTCAACTCATAAAACGTAGATTTGGGACTTGCTCCCATATATGTAGAAGTTCAGCGTACGATACTTCCTCAACCTGGTCCTGGGGGATGAAGAGGACCGCCGGTGAGCCACTATGGGGGGTCCACTATGGGGGTCCACTATGGGGGTCCACTATGGGGGGTTCACTATGGGGGGTCCACTATGGGGGTCCACTATGGGGGGTCCACTATGGGGGGTCCACTATGGGGGTCCACTATGGGGGTCCACTATGGGGGTCCACTATGGGGGTCCACTATGGGGTCCCACTATGGGGGTCCACTATGGGGGGTCCACTATGGGGGGTCCACAATGGGGGGTCCACTATGGGGGGTCCACTATGGGGGGTCCACTGTGGGGGGTCCACAATGAGGGGTCCACTATGGGGGGTCCACTATGGGGGTCCACTATGGGGGATCCACTATGGGGGTCCACTATGGGGGGTCCACTATAGGGGTCCACTATGGGGGGTCCACTATGGGGGTCCACTATGGGGGGCCCACTATGGGGGGTCCACTGTGGGGGGTCCACTATGGGGGGTCCACTATGGGGGGTCCACTATGGGCGTCCACTGTGGGGGGTCCCGAGGAGGCTAAATCGAAAACCGTGTGAGAAGGCTTGACCACGGGAAGAAACAAGGATCTGCATGCATTTGGGGGGGTCAGTTCATCAGTCCTTTTCGTTTAAGCCCCTCCCGTCATGGTTGGGTGAGTCCATTTAGCCTATTTGGTCTACCCCTGGACTATACTAACTAACTAACTATGCATGCATGCACAAGTGATGGTATTTGACTCAGACAAAGATACTAACTAAGTGACTAACTAACTAACTAACTAACAATTGAAATTGAAAATGTTACATCCGTGTAATACACTTCCTCACAGGACGTGATGTTAAGGACACCACAGCGTAAGCCGGAGCTAGCTATAGTCACCGTACTAACTAAGTAACTAACTAACTATGCATGCACAAGTGACGATATTCGACTCAGACATAGATACTGACCCTGATTGCCTGATGGTGGTGTCTGTTGGGTTGTTCAAAGCCCTCTGATAATTTAACACACGCAAGGGCCCCCCAAAATGTGTGTGAAAACCAGGGAAACACACTTGTCTCAGTCAAAATCTGACAAACTTCCCAAAGTGTCTGTCACTCCTCTGAAGTGTGTATGTATGTATGTTATAGTCCAGGGGTAGGCCAAATAGGCTAAAGGGACTTGCCCAACCGTAAAGGAAGAGGTTAAAAAGAAAAAACACTGATGAACTGAACCCCAAACAATCGTTTTACCGACGGGGGTCCCGAGTCCGTGCTACAGTGATCATTTTATTGTGCTGCCTGTTGCTTTCAGGTACTTCAAGCAGCAAGAGATCATCTTGTTCCGAAAAGCTGAGGATGGCGCTGCGCCAAGCAATGGCCCTCCACCGTCCTTGTGATTCATCGTCGGCATCATATAAATTATATTCATCTGCACCTGGCTGCAGTATATAATTTCAGTGGTTCGTATTCTTAGGTGGATCATATTTTCTTGTTACGTTGTATGTATTTGTTGTCATGGATGAACATCTTGACAGCAGTGGTTGGGAAGCAAAGCTATGGGTTGTTTTGTACATGGTATTTCGGCCTTTAGGGGTAGTGGTGAACTGGTGAATGTTCGTTTGGTCGAGGGTCAGTATCTCCCAAGTGCGGCTACTCTTTTGTAAGAGTGGCAACGCCATTCGAACTGAATCCTCTGTGCCGCTGGTTTGTGTAGGGAGACCCACCTCCTGGGGTGAAATACCTTTAACAACTTAAAAAAAGGCTTGTGTTTTTATTTTGGGCAAAATGGATGTGTCTGGCTCATGGAGCTGCCTAGAAGCCGCTTCAAGTAGCCCAAAGGAAAAACACTGCTTAAGGCTGCTCACCATCTGTGGGTAGAGTAAACATGGGTAGCATAAACACTGCTACACTATAATCCCGACTCCCAAGAATGTGGAATGTAATCAGTTACATAACTTACATTTGGGTTCGCTATTTTGTAAGCATTCTAGTTTCGATGATAGATTTTATTGTTTAATCCGTTCTGGTGTGCCATACTGGCATGGCATGTTTATAAGAGTAGCAATTACATTACCGGAACATATTTACATTATATTGTCATGTATAGGCCATATTTAGGGCTGTCGAGCATGATATCGTACAATAGAGTCCATCTTAAGATAACTTGACCCAGACTCGACTTGACCTGATATTAAATTGTATTTCAAGTTATTGTGTTTATTGTACGATTTATCGTGCTGACGGGTACGTTACATAAACTCAGCAAATCATTGCCAAGAGATGACAGCAGCACAGCCTGCCTACCATCCAATTGTATAACAGGAAGCAAGAGGGGATTTTAGCCCCACCCCCCACCCACCCCCCACCCCCCACCCCCCACCCCCCCACACACACACACACAAAACTGAGAGACTAAATTGGGAACAGTCCCAAAAAAGAAGCAAACAGGATGCGGAAAGGAGAGCTGACAGGGGAGGGATGCTGAGGCAGGCAATCCACAGCACCAAGCCCAACAACCACAAGAGAGGAGGGGTAGACCTCATCGAGAGAGAGAGAGGGTTCGTTACATAAACTCAGTGAATCATAGCCGGCACAGCCTGCCTACCGTCCAATTTTAAAGCACGATGGTTTTTGAGGCACAAACCTCTGGTCATCATCACAGCTATGAGCTCGGTGGCGGAACTCACCTACATGCAGGGTTCGTAATGGGTAGGTTTGGGTTGGATAAGAGGTGTGGTTTTGTGAGAGCTTCTGAGTGGCTTTGTGAGTTCCTTCGTACGCAGAGTACTGCTTGACAGGATGCACAATCCAGCATGGCGAGCCGGCACACAGCGTGGCGTCGGTTAACCCTAAACTACCTGCTGACTTCAATTGTCTGGGCAGCGTAATATCCCTCCTGCCAAGAAAGTACCGTCTGCGTCTGCTTGGCGCAGGGCGAAGTGACAACCAGGCGGAAAAAGCGGCGATTCGAGGCCCTTATATCTTACACTCTAACACCCAAGCTGGCGCTGGCGGTACTGCAAGATCGCCCTTGATTCGCCCTTGAGCGGGCAGCCAGATTTAAACCCTCCACCCTCAAACGCGGTACCTCCAGTGGTCGGGACAAAACATAAGATTCCGTACAACGATGCGAGAGTAGAAGATTGTTGATACCACAATTGTTATCTCCCCCAAAAATTTACTGGTGAGGAGAGTTGTGTATCTGCGCTGTGTATTGGTTGTTGTTACTGCCTGTTTAGTCGCAAGTCCGCCTGCTCCAGGTGCTGGGCTCCTAAAGAAATCTTCTGATGTCAACCTTTTGTTTGCTCACAGGTGCTTGCATTTGAGACTTGCAGCATGAGTCCACCCGTTCCTTCCCTTGAAAATCATGGTAAGTGAAAGGCGTCCTAGAAAGCAACTGCGGAAACGTCTCGTATTCGCGTCCCTGGAGTTTCCCTACCTCCCCGCTTTGTGATGTCCTGTATGGCGCTGCTAAGTATCTCGAGCATGCGATTGTCTCTGTTTCACGCCCGTTTGCTGTCTGTGTATCGGACAAGAGCCATATCACTTTCGCCTGGTGGAGTCAATCGGGATCACTGTTCTTAGCTTGAAGCCTCTTTAATGGCTGCAGCCAAACTCTGTATCTTCTCGGTGTCGAAGGGAAGGAACTGTGCATACCTCGAGTCCGAGATTACCCCTGGCCGTGTCGCTTTACATGCCATAGCAGGGTTACTGGGTATGAATCCCGCCAGACACGGAACTTGATGCTTTCCTCCAACTTGTGTATTATCACTGCCCGGCTGATACTCCTCAACTCATCGGGGGGCTCTGCAACGAACGCCCCGCTTCATAAAGCCTCGCCCCTCGGCGTTTTTCTTTCCTTCTTTCTTGCATATGGCTATAAACGTTATTCTTGATCCTTAATTCTTGATAGCAAAAACAGGTATCAAAAACCAGGTATCCAAGTACCTGGTTGATAATTGGTCATTAGTCTGTTTGTCGCAGCATTTCAGCAGCAACTCTGAGTTTTGGTGCTGCTTGGCTGACTAAGCGGTCTGAAGACTAGTTTTCGTGTCCATGTCATATGGTCTCTATCTCTCTCTATGGATAACCTGTCGTCGTAGGGCAGCCGCTACTAGAATGTCGACCAGCAACGCGATAGAGAGGTCGAAAACCCTTGAGGTCGACTATGCTCGCGTTAAACGGGTTACTTCTAATCACGCCTTCCCGATCCCAACCGAACTTGATGCCTGCTCGTGCCTGCTCGGACGCTATTAAGCAAATACCCACTTCTCCTCCACGCAGGTGCCTTTGACTACTACTTCGGACCTTCAGATGGCTACCCTCACGACCTTGCCCCCAAATCATCGCACCCCTCTCAGCACCAGCTGCTGACGCAGCGACTGGCTCAACAGCACCAGATTATGCACAATCAAGCGGTCCAGGAGCATGTGTCGCAACATAACACGCTGAATATCTCCCGCGGCAACTCTCCAGGTGTTGGGGCGTATAACATGCCAAACAACCAGCTGCCTGTGATGGGCCGTATGCCCGTACGAGGCACTCCGATTGATACCAATGCCGCGCCAATGTTACCCCAGACTCGAAACCCCAACATTGCCTCGCTCAACACTTCTTACAATGTAAACTCAGTCGCTCGCTATTTCCGCCCTGCTAATGTGCAGACCTCGACTGGGCAGGTCGTCCAAGTCCAGGTCGAAGTGACCGCCGACGGGGTCCCTGTGCAGAGGCATGGGAAGTCCGTGTCTCCAGGGCTGGTCCAGCAAACGGCTGTGAAGCCTGGCTTTGCGGGAGCTCCCCCCAACGATGTTGCTAGGATGTCCATGCAGCAACAATTTAGGCGGGCCCAGGCTATGCCTAGGACTGTAAATGGTGCCCCACCTGTGGGGAACTACCACATGAACTTGATGAACTCTTCTGGCGGCCAGAACGCCCACATCTCCCAGACCCAGGCTAACGCCACAGGTCCTTCTGACCCAGCTCATACTCAAAATGGGTATGTACCTGTGCAGCGCTCCACTCACATGATCATGCAGGAGCAGGGGCAGGGGCAGGTCCAATCTGCTCTTATGAACCACCAAGGCCTGCAGTCAGACGCAGGCGTCAAGGTTAGGGTGCAGACCCCCCCAGGTGTGATGTCTGTCGAAAGGTTGCATCAAAACCAGTGGACATCTGTGGCCCCCACTCCTATTACCATGACACCCAGGTACGGGAGGAATGCTGCTGAGATGCAAGAGCTAGCTGCTATGGCTAGGCAGTCGATTGGTCATCCTCAGCCATTTCAGGCAACCAAGCAGGGACCTGCTGCAACCATGGCTCCGGCTGGAGCTGCCGCCCCCAACTTCAAGCGCGCCGGGGCCACGCCAGCGACGACCACCAGTGTCTTCTTGCCCCGATACATAAAAGAGACTCACCTATCTGCAGAGGCCCTCAAAATTCACCAGGGTATCTCGAGCAGCTGCTCTGGCTCCCCCACCAACAGCGAGTCATCCACCCTGAAGACTATCTTGAGCGGACAGGAGAGGTTCAACACCTCTGCCAGATCCTCCCTCACTTCAGGCACCCCTAGCCAGCAGGCGTATGGAAACGGCTCTGGCACATCCATCTTATCCAGCGTGGGTGTTGAGTTGGCCAGGAATGGGATCTCCATCAAAGCCGCTCTACAGGCTGGGTGGCTGGGCACCGTCACTAACGCTGATGTTGCAATCATCTGCGCTGCCTACAAGAAAGAGGAGGACTTAATCAAGCATGCCTCCGATGGCCTTGGGCTAGCTCAGGACGACTCGTTCAATTCTGCCAATTCTGCTTTCAGGCTGGCCCAGGACGGCTCGTTCCAAGCTGCCGATTCCGCCTTCTACGTCAACAGGGGAGTCAAACACGATGAGGGACAGCAGCAACGGTTTGAAGCTCTCACAAGCAACGATTTGATTGTCGAAAAATTTGGAGATTGCAGTAATGCCTCTTGGCCAACAGGTAAAGGCGCCATCATACCCGGCAACGAAAATTTGTTTGCCAAGGTAGGCACTGGTGCCAATGTTGAAGACTCGGTAGCCAAGGTTGATGTAATGGAACGGTTCAACCGTCTTGATCTGGGTTGTGGATTCTATTGAAAAAGTTGCACACTTGGGAATGGGAATATGATATCATGTGATATCATGTCATCATATGATAGGGAACGGCAATATGATATCATGTTATCATATGATATCATATGATGCCGGCAATCTGACGAGGCCAAAGTTACCATTATATACAATATCATGTGATGCAATGTGTACGGTATCATACTCGCCTCAGGTCAACATCATATGATATTCTGATCCATACATATTTATGAGGGTGACCTGAATTCCGAGTTGGGGTTGTCTGTTCTATCGCCCCCGTGTCCGTATAACGTACCCAGCCATTCAATTTACTTGTTGGACGTCTGATCTGGTGTCCAATACGTATTTTGTAAGGTTGAGTATGCCCCCCTGACAATGCTACTAGAAGGTTATCAAGGTTTCATCAGGACCCCTCCAGGGTACTACATTTTGTCGGTTTGGGTTGCCCTTTTGATGACCTGCCTACTTTTGGGTAGAGCTTTTGACGCAACTGAAAACGGAAATCTGCGCGGTGCGTCCAGAGGGGGGTTGCGGAAATCATGCGGAAATCTCGCAGTCGGGCTCCCAAACCTTGCGCAATAGCGCGCGTCATTTAGTAACCTGGACCCCTCCCCTCGTGGACTTGGTGATCTGCCACTGTTTCCTGTGTAGGAACTTGAACTTGGTTACATGGCTCCAAATTTGAGGCTGCTCCCTGTCTCTGGCAGTGACCTCATCAATTAAAATCAAAGAAAAGTCTACATCTGGTCCGATCTCTTCATACTATCATTGATAAACAAAAGCAACTTTTCGCGACCTTAGCTCTGGGTTGCATTTCAAGTAATGTCGAGGAATCAATTGTCTAAGAATGTGACTCACGGAGTTGCTCTTAAAAACTGCTATATTTGAAGCGCCAACTCTTGAAGCGCGGCCCAGCCCCACCTTCGGGGGGGCTAGGCCGCGATTTGTGTCATCGAAGCTTTGAAATCTGCCCCTTTCTTGGGATTTAACGGTTATGTATATTGACCCCACCAGTGTCTGGTGATCAGGTTTCTTCTAGATGAAACAATGAACTAGAACAATTGATTAATGAATTAGGGTTAACCCTATCAAAAATGTCGGATAGTTGGTCTGTCACAACGACCTTTTCAGGTTTCATGATAAAACCACAAGAAAACGGTATGTTATGTACCACAGAATAACTATCGGATCGCTTGCATGCATTGGAATTTTGGTAACAGACGCCTCTGAGACTTGCTGGTGAATCATGAAATTCAAGAACAGGTTATTTCAAGGTGCTACTTGTGGTGCTGTATTTGAAGGTACTGCTTGTAGTGTTGCATTTGGTACCTCAGTGTTGTAGGGGTGTTATGTTGAAGCCTGTGGGGTTTCCTTTTCCCCCTAGGGCTGCCTCTAATAGCACCCTGTAGACTAGAAGGAGCACTATGGTGTCACGTACTTAATGTGGGCCCTACATGGTGTTCTTACTGTACCTGCAGTGGGATACATACTGTACCTGCAGTGGGATACATACTGTACCTGCAGTGGAATTCTTACTGTACCAGCAGTGGGATACATACTGTACCTGCAGTGGAATTCTTACTGTACCAGCAGTGGGATACATACTGTGCCTGCAGTGGAATTCTTACTGTACCTGCAGTGGAATTCTTACTGTACTTGCAGTGGTCCTTTCCTTCAAAATAACCCTGCTTAGAATTCAATCATGAATAACTTGGTTGCATAGCTTCAGCCAGCAATTTGGCTGCGCGCTCTGCTTGCAGGTCAGCCACGAATTTCTTGAAGGGTTTTCAGGGCACTTGGTGTCTTGAACACATGTGCTTGACCCTAATAAGTATGTAGTAGGGATCAATTTGCATTCAGGCTGGCTCAAAACCTCATGAAAGGTTTGCAGGGCCCTGGTGTGTATTATACAAACGTGCTCGACCCTTTGAAGTGTGATTTACACTAAGTTGCTTCTAGCCGGGCTTCCTCAACCTCAGGAAGGTTTTGCTGGGGCCCAGTGTCGCATACAAATGTGCTTGACCCTTCATAGTGTGATTTGGCAATCCAGTTGTGGGCAGTTTGTGTGAGGTTGGAAATAAGTGTTAGGATGTACAGCTGACATCATATGCTGAGCGTACATGGTTTACTTGCGATGTCTGGCAACAAAGTGGGTGTCTAAGCTCATTTTTCCTGCCACTTTGTCTAGCAGGTAAAAGTGCGCATCTGGTTTTGAATAAAGGGTAGGTTTTCATATAATTATAATGTACTAACATTATTCTACTATTTCGTGCCCTAACAAAGATGCAGAAAAACGCAAAACTAAAAAAATGATAAAACGCTCATCTCAAAGTGATCATTAATTTTTATGTAGAAGTAAGTGGTACCCACTTGCTTATACATTTTGCTGCTATTATTGCTGACTATTTATAGCAGGGCAACTGTGCCCTCAAGAATTGTGAGAGCCCCAAAGAGGTGTGCCTATCCCACTTGCTTGTGCATTTTGCTGCTATTATTGCTGACTAGTTTTAGTAGGGCAACTGTGCCTTCAAGAATTGTGAGAGCCCCGAAGAGGTGTGCCTATCTGCCGATGGAGTCGGCAAGCCAGTTGTCAAAGCCAGCTGCTCCAAAACACGATTAGATGATTTGTTTAAACCTATTCTGGTACCTGGGCTGATACGGAAACATGATACGATGGTTTCTTTACTGCCTGAAAGGTTTAGTTGAACGCAGGCTAACCTATTCCGGTCCCTGGGCTGTTATGGAAACATGATTAGATGATTTGTTAAATCCTTTTCTGGCCCCTAGGCTGGTACGAAAGCCTCTTCATGTACATTACATGCGAGGTACAAGTTCAACCCACTGCACTGTACTGCTGGGGCGGTCATTGTACTGTCGTACTGCTGTTGCGGTACCATGCTGATCCTGGAGAGTACGTGCTTCCTTCTTGGTGGAACTTGAAACTTTCATCCATCCTTCCATCCATCCATGGTGAGGAGTGTGAGGGTGTGAATGTATGTAGGCATACTTGGTGGAACTTGAAACTTCCTTCTTGTTGAACTTGGGGACTTTCTACTTCTTGTTGAACTTGAATTGTTACGAGGTTTTTCAGCCAACTCTGGGCTGCTCGCCGTCTTCCAATCCCAAGTGTGGTACCGTGCGGTACCCACAGCAATCAGGGAGCACACGAAGCGGATTCCTACTTGTTCAGTGGGGCACTGTGACCAGGGCACCAGGCCTACTACATGAATGTGTGCCCTGGGATGCTGGGTGCTTGAACTTGGTTACCAAGCTTCAGCCAGCAATTTGGCTGCTCGCAGATGCTGCTGTGCACTCAATCTTGGTTACAAAGCTTCAGCCAGCAATTTGGCTGCTCGCCGATGCTGCGTAGTTGAACTTGGTATAAAGCTTCAGCCATGATCGCCATGATTACTCCAGTCCCAAATTTAAGTTTGAATTGTTGGTTCAAGTCTCTGTCTAATTTGGAAAAATAAAGTGAACTGGTTAGATAAACTCAAACTCACTGTTTCATTTTTGGGCTACGCAAGGCAGCTTCCCACCAGCTCCAAAAGCCAGCCATTGGGTCAAACCCAATGCTTGCAGCTGCATTGGAATGCTTGTCATAATAGCTTTCAGAGGCACTTGCTAGCTCCAGGTTTAGTTCAAAGATAGGAGGCAGGAGCTGCCTAGAAGCTGCTACTTGTAGCAAAAAAAAGAAAAAGTGATCAGACTGTAGCAGCAGCTTCTAGGCAGCTTCTAGGCAGCTCCTCGGTCTAGCTAATCAGCCAAACCTGTAGCAACCTAGTGCACCTTGAAGCTGACGCCATCAGCTTCATTGTGCTGCTGATTTTTCAGGCTTGACCCTGTGGCTGGCTCAGGGGGCTGCCTAGAAGCTGCTGCAAGTAGCCGAATAGATAAGCATCGTGTAGCAGTTCCCTACCGCTCAGGGTATCTTCTGACTGAGCGAGGTTACTTAAATTTGTCGGCTCGTGGGTAGCCCTATGCTACCAACCACAGCTTGTTATGTGTGACGCATCACAAATTGAATAACTTAGTGCGATGCGCTGCCCCTCAAACCTCGTGAAGCGTGGAGCTAGGGGGGGTTGGGGAGCCATTCTGACTAGTCTTGCCACACAAACCCACATAAAACAGTTTTGCCAACATGGCTTGGTGACACAGTATGTTAGCCTTCAGGCCGCTCACCGTTTCACCGTGCTAACGCCCCCTTCCTAATTTCGAATTTGAATTGTTACATGGTGTTTCGGCCGACTCTGGGCTGCGCACTGTCTTCCAATTCCAAGTTTGCCCTGTGCGGTACACCCACGGAAACCATGAAGGCTACTTAATGACACTTTTAATTTCTCCGTGGAGTTCCAGGTCAGCTCCTAGGCGGCCTGGGCCAGGCCATTTGAGACTCGAGGGCCAGATCTAGCTACATCGCTTGAACATTTTCATCTCTATGCCAATCTCGATAGCGATGGGTATTATCGCTAATAGCTATACATCGCTAAATGGCACTTATAATTATTAATGAGTGCACTACATACTAAATGCCCCGTAATTGGAGCTTGGCTATGTTTGGGGTTGCAGTTCTCTTGTGTTAAATATATAGATTTGTGAATCCGGGACCCAGTATTGTCTAGGGTAGGCCAGGCTAGGGTTTAGTCTTGTATTGGACACATTCAAGCAGTAGTGAGGCTGGGTATTTGTTCACTGTTTCTTTTTGGGGCTACTCATGGCAGCTTCCCGCCAGCTCCAGTATCTAGACACTGGGTCAAAACCAAAGCTTGCAGCTGCATTGGAATGCCTGCCATGTTAGCTTTCAGGCGCACTACCTAGATGCAGATGTGTGTGAAGGACAGGGGATGGGAGCTGTCTAGAAGCTGCTACCCGTAGCCCCAAAAAGAAACCGTATTTTTGTTCCCCTAGCTGCATTCCGCCATGTATGTCGTTACAGTCCATGGGCATGCCACAATGGCTTAAGGGGTTTGCCCAACCGGCCCAACCGAAGGGGCTAACACGAAATAGTCATTAAATGTGATCTTTTGCCGCCGACACCTAGCACTGGAGAGAATGTACCACTGGAGATTATGGTGCCATATACCTGATTATGGTGCCCCCGCAATTGGGACAAGGCCTGTCTGATATTCACTGCTAATATGGAAAGAGACCACAACTGGTGAAACATGGAATAAAAGGGTTAATTTGGCCCGCAAATGGTTAGGTCTTCATTCCACTTTAATTGGTTGTGATCCGCTTCTATATTACTAGTGATTCGCCTGGGCCGGTAGAAGCTGATGATCCAATATATGATATAAATATGTATGTGAATGGTTCTGGGTTCGAATCCCTCTGGGGGCTCTAATGTGTTTGTGGTCGCTGTCAACTGCCATGGTAGCACTGTAGCACTGTCCATGTGAAGTAGCAACCTATGCATTACCAGTGGTTCGTCTGGGCTAGTAGAAGCTGGTGATCAAACATGTGATGCCGATATCATGGTACATAATTCGGTTTCAATATATGGTCCCGGAATCCTGGAGGCTGCTATGGTGGTGGTGATGTTGGGTTTGGTGGTGGTGATGCTGTTGATGGTGCACCGTATGCGGGGAGAGTGGTCATAGAAAGCATGGATGTTGCCTTATTATAAACGATTGGTGAGCAGTGCTTCCATATACCATGGATGCTGCTGTGACGGATAGCGATCCTCACTCCGCGCCCCCTCGAGGAGGCGAAGACTTCCCGTCTTACGAAAAATATTAGAGCCGATGTAGTGCAGACGGGTAGTCAAACACGAAGCGACCTGAACAGTTGACCAGAAGTAGACCAACGGGCAGGTTCTACAGGGTTCAGGAGTACGCTGTCAGTCCGATGCTGCGTTGGCTCAGCGAGTTGTCCATTCTCCCTATTGAATACCAGTAAATCGCATGTTTCCCAACCCCAATGTACGACCTTCCTCTGCTGAGGGTTGGATTGATTACATGCTCATCAGCCTCCCGCCCTCTGCATAGTGTTCGAAGTAGTAGTGAGGAATTACTGATATTTCGCTGGCCTGTGGAAGGTTCTGGGTCCAAATCCCTCCGGGGGTTCTTAAGTGATTGTGGAAGCTGTCATCCGCCATGGTAGCACTGCCCAGGTAAAGTAGCAGCCTGTTCTCTACAGCCATAAGATTGGAATCCCTTAATACCACGCCGCACCAGGCGATATCATTACCGCTGAGCACTTAAGCTGTTGTTATAGTGTGTTGGCTACATATAGAAGCATGTTTTTACCAATCATGACATCTAGACCAGGTCACGATAGGTAGAACCTCGCTTCTGTATTCTGACATGTCTACACAAGTATACATGAGTAGGGACGTGCACTTCGATATCATATGTCGGCAGTCTGGCTAGGCTTAAGTTACCATTTGCATACAATTTCATATGATGCAATTTGTATGATATCTTACTCGCCTTTGGTCAACATCATTTGATATGCCGCTCCCTTTTTTTTAGTCGAATAATGATGCTTCATGTTTTCTGGAAATTGACTTGTTAGTGCAATGTAACTTAAATGCTTCAGTTGCCTTAGATGGCCAGTGTCATCTTGAACTTGAACTTTGGTTAAATTGTTCCAGCCTTTAAGGCTGCTCGCCATCCAAGGCACTTTTCACAGCACAGCCTTCTTATCACTTCGAGGAAACCAAAGCATATCGTCTTCGCACCAGTCGGGGTTGTTCAGGATGTTGCGTCCTGTGTCGCAGACGCAACCTTGAAGGGTGGAGAGGGTCTGTTGCAACTCAGGACGCAGGCTATGCTGGTTCGGTTTTGTTTAAGGACGCAGGCTGTGAAATTGGTTGCGTCTCAGGACGCAGGCTGGGCAGGTGAGGGGAGCTGGGGGTCCTCCTGAACGACTGCTACAACCCTGGTGAATCAGATTTTGCCAAAATTGCCGCTATAAATAACCCTTTTTGCCTAAAAAGCTATGAGGACGCTGTCCCTGGAGGAGGCCCAAACCCATAAAGCTATAAAAATCCTACTTTCTGAACTGGAAAAGATCCATGTGGTACATGCCACAACAAACACGTTTAGCCTGGAGTATTCAAAGATACACGTCTGAAGATAGAGACTAAACCCAGCCCCGTCCAATACCACAAGCAAGGAGCACTTTCTACAAGGAGGAATTACGCTTGTTAGGGTGGGCCTCCATATGCCCTAAATTCGAAAGATTACCGTAGATACGATTGTAGGAGCACTGCTAGAAAGGTCCAAGAATTTGCCAGATAATAGAGGCAAACAAGTAATGCTATGTGTCGGGATATGGGTGGGGAACGGCAATATGATGTCACATGATATCATATGATGTCGGCAGTCTGTTTTTTAGGCTAAAGTTACTATGCACCGGTATAAACAATATGATGATATGAGTATACCGGTATAACGGTATGACGCAGTTTGTTTGATATCATATGATATCATACTCACCTTTGGTCATCATATGATATGCCGGTCCCTTATATACGAAGGGATATGGGTGTATGCAAAGCATGTTGATACCTTGGTGTTTGCCAGGAGTATTGATCGGAGAGTCTGAGGTTGCATGCCACAGCAACACACATTTAGACTACTGAGTACTTCAGGAGGACCCCCAGCTCTGCTGCCTGCGACGCAACCAATTTTATAGCCGCAGGCTATACAATAGTGCATGGAGGGTTGTTTTTGGCTGCGAAATTTCGCATTGTGCGATAAAACCCATCGTTTTCGGAATCGGCCCTGCGATGAAACCAGATCTGGATGAAACCCATAGTTTCGAGACTCGGCCCTGTGGGCTGGATTTTGCCTGAAGCTGATCTGGCCTGGGCGCCTGGCTGACCTGGCTTTGCCACTGCCTCGAACTGTAACCGCTCCCCTAGGGGTTACAGTTCCCCCCGCTCGAGCGGGGAACAATTGACGGGCCCGCTGGCCTGAAACGTCAGACCTTGCCCTGAACACTGCTCGACGGCTCGGGTTGTCCACTTCAGTAATTTCGTCCTCAATTCAACTCGTCTTCGTATGGTCTACCAAAATGCTCCTAGCGAAAAAGGTACAAGTGTTATCCCAGTAGTTGGTCAAGGCTCGACAGGTGCATTGAAGCCCATAAGGACGCAAGGGCGTGAGGCAGCCAAGGCAAGGCGGAGCGATCCAGATAGAATGCAATTGTCTGTCCTTGTATGGTGGCAATGCCATTGATGAGCGCGCAGCTAATCAACTGCAACAGTCTCACAACAGATCAGAATCGGCCAGGCAGATGGCGTGGCTGGTCTCCCTTCTCGTTATGGGCGATTCCACGCCAAAATCAAACTGGAATTCCACTTGACTAACTCCGTGACGTGCGCAGGTTCGGCTTTCTCTGCGGGGTCGGTAGCTATGCAAGCGTTCGCAGGTTTGCAAGTTCTTGGGGAAGGGTCGAGGATGGCTGTGTTCGTGTGTGGGGGGGAGGTGTTTGTGTGTATGGGGTGTGGTGAGGGGCAGGGAGAGGTCTGTCGGACTGATTTGGGTGGGCTGGAATGTTATGCGTGTGCGATACATGGTGGAGGGCTGCTACAGTTAAGGGGAAGGGGTGTACGACTTTGTTTATTTTTATTTTTGGACTTAAATATCAAGGTAGTGGATTTCATCGAATTTTTGTTTCACCTTAAATTTTGTAGGTGGACGGAGGGGACGAAAACTACCTATCGCTCTTCCTTACTTTTTCGATTCGGCCGTCTGGCGACGAAGAGAAGGGCATTCAGCTACCAGCTGTTTCTCCCACTTGGTAGCGGAGCTTAACTGTGGACAGCGAAAGCTACAAATCTCGCGGCGCTAATTCCTTCCAAATCAGTGTCGAAATCCTTATAAACCCACTTCAATCCTCTGAAATTGGTTGTGGGCTGGAGCAGGTGCTCGCTCGACTAGTTCCGATTTACCAGTCGATATTTCTGGTGCAGGAAGTCCAGACGACTTCAAAACCGCTCCTAATGGCCACTGTTTCCATAGCGGATGGATTTCATTCCCAATCGGGAGGTATCGCGCAATGCAGCCGCTCCACTAGGCGATAGACCTTACAAACTTGCATGCGCTGGAAGTCACAACGATAGCGAATGGTAGTTGCTCTCGACAACCAAGGAAGGTCCGCTTTTGAAGGGATTTTGAAACCCTGCGATTTTTACTATTTCTGGATTCTGGGAAATTGGCTCCAAAACCAATATTGCGGTGAAAGGGGGTGGCCAATTTTCCTTAAAAAAAAAACATATATCCGCATATACGATATATAATTTTCAAAATGACTCAGTCACTCCTGCGACTCAACCGACCCTTCCTTCTGGTCAACGGACCCCCACACTTTGTGTCCTGCGACGCAACGGAGCCTTCGACATTGCGACTGCGATGGAAGACGCAGCGTCCTGAACAACCCTGGCTGACAGCGGTTGGCTAAGTCAGACACGTGTAGAGTACTACTGTACTGTATACTGTACTGTATACTGTATACTGTATACTGTATACTGTACTGTACTGTACTGTACTGTACTGTACTGTACTGTACTGTGCTGTACTGTACTGTACTGTACTGTACTGTACTGTACTGTACTGTACTGTACTGCCTACCGTATTAGTATAGGGAGGGAGCTGGAGGCTCCCTGCCCACTTCATTGTGTTGTCATGATGTCAACTATCCTCGAACTTTCCAGTTCGTTTCCCAGTCTATTTACTTCCCAATCACCCATATGTGGTGTCAAGGGCCCCACGCAGCAACTAGCGCCAACTGAACGAAAAGGAAGGTAGTCCTGCGTTTGCTTGTGTGATCACATTTGCTTGTGTGTTTATATTTACTTGTGTGTCAGGAGTAGCCCAGGCCTCAAAAATTTCAGTCACGCCGATCGATTTTTTCTGACAATAGGGCTGTAATGACATGTATTTAGGCGATATTAAAAGTCACTTTCCAGGTCATTCTGAGCACCTCATTTAGGGGAAGGGGGTGGGGGGTGGTGGGGGGGTCTGGGACCTCATTTTGTTTTTTGCTACCTTTTTACTCAGACCTCCAAGTGTCATTCTGAGACCACTTCTGAGTAGGCCTTGGGAAGGGTAGTCTATTGGCACCATTTTGGACCTGGTGCAATAAGTATTTTACCTGTGCGACAATCCCCTAAAACAACTATCAGGCACTTACGGACAAAAATAAACTGAGCAGTAAACAGCTCCCTGAGACAGTCAATGGGCGAAGCCCAAGCTTTACATGAGGATTGAAATGCTGATTGTGTTAGCTTTTGGGTGCGGTAGTGGTGGATGTTCATTTGGTCGAGGGTTGGTAATTCGGTATCTCCTACTATTTTGTAGGAGTGGCAACGCCATTCGAACTGAATCCACGGTGCCGCTGGTTTGTGTAGGGAGACCCACCACCTGGGGTGAAAAACCTTACACAACTTAAAAAAAAGCTGAGGTTAGGCTGAATACCGGTAGCCAACTTTGGGACCTGCCGAGTTTAGCTGCTAAACGCAGCCAGAACGAAGAAGGTGAGGCACCATACGATTGGAAGTCAATCCATATCATATATTCATATGCTCATTGCGTCGCTGTCAACCCCTATGGTAGCTTTGTCCAGGTAAAGCAGCAGCCCGTCCCCTACCACTGTAAGACGGGGCTCCCCGAATACCTCGTCCCACCAGGCGATATCATTACTATGCTCATTGCATTGAGATCATTTTCAGCACCTGCTTATTCTTATATCACTGTAGCACGAACTCAGGGCCCCCATCGGCAAAACAATCGCTTGGGGTTCAGCCCATCAATGCTTCTTCTTTTTAGCCCTTCCTGTCACGGTTGGGCAAGTCCCTTGAGCCAATTTGGCCTACCCCTGGACTGCAACATACATACACCAATGGAAGTCATTACATACATACACTAATGGAATCATCATTACATTGCATTGTCATCGGCAGTCCAGTGTTATCACAAGACAAGCCTGCTCCACATCAACCGAGAGGGTCTTCCAAGTAATCCTCAAAACAAGATAGGCAATATGTTGCAGTGACCAAATCTTCTTCAGACCCTACTTCCATTAAGACAACAAGATTTCCGCCTGACGGACTTAAACATTCTCAACCACCCAGATCTTTCTCACGAGGCTGCCAACCAGGGACCCCCAGCTCTGCTGCCCGAGACGCAACAAATTGTATAGCCTTCGTCCCGCGACGCAACGGACCCTTCCTTCTGGTCTACGGACCCTCCCCCCGTTGCGTTCAGCAACGCAACAGGCCCTTTGTCGCTGCGTCTGCGATGGAGGACGCAGCGTCCTGGACGACCCTGCTGCTAACCAACTGCTGCCGCACCACAGCATCAGTATTTCTTTTTGAGCAACTCAAGGCAGCTTCCTGCCAGCTCCAAAGGACAGCCACTGGGTCAAACCCAAAGCCTACAGCTACATTGGAATGCCGTCATGCCAGCTTTCAGAACACACTAGCTATTTTCAGGTTTGACCGGATGATAGCGAAAAGGAGCTGCCTAGAAGCTGCTACTTGCCTAGCCCCTAAAAGAAACAGATCAATGACAATAACTTGATCATTGCAGCACCCCCATCTTCTTCAGCACCTGCTTCTTGTCGATGATGTACGGAAAGAGTTTCGCCTGGCGCAACCGCGTCAAGCATTTTGTATATTTTGTGTTTATCTTTTCGCGTCAAGTATATTTGTATTTTTCACATGGCGCACTTTAACGCGTCAAGCATTTTGTATATTTTTTGTACTTTTCTGTACCGCGTCAAGTACATATGTATTTTTCTGCCGGGCGCACTTTACTGTGTCAAGCATTTACCGCGGCGAATATTGACACATCACAGCATTGCTAGTCAAGGACTATTACTTGACCATTGCAACGCAGTCATCTTCTTCAGCACCTGCTTCTTGTTTGGGCTACGCATGGATTTGAAACAGCTTTTAAAAATATTTCAAAAAAGATTTTCAAATCTATGCTTTTAAAAAGATTTTAAAAAAGCTTTCCGCCCACTGTTTCATGTTTGGGCTACGCATGGTTTTGAATTTGAATTTGAATTTGAATTGCTGGATCGAGCCTCTGTCTAATTTGAACAAACAAGGTGGACTGGCTAGCTAACCTCAGACTCACTGTTTCATTTTTGGGCTACGCATGGCAGCTTCCCACCAGCTCCAATAGCCAGCCACTGGGTCAACCCCAATGCTTGCAGCTGCATTGGAATGCTCGTCATATTAGCTTTCAGAGCCACATGTTGGTGCTAGCTGGCCATTCCACAGCTGCATTGAACTGCTTTTCATTTTAGCTTTCAGAGGCACATGTTGGTGCTAGCTGGCCATGCCACAGCTGCATTGAACTGCTTTTCATTTTAGCTTTCAGAGCCACATGTTGGTGCTAGCTGGCCATGCCACAGCTGCATTGGAATGCTTGTCATATTAGCTTTCATAGGCACTAGCTAGCTCCAGGCTTGGTTCAAGGACAGAAGAAAGGAGCCACAGTTTTGGTGGTCAATGACTATCACTTGATCATTGAAAAGCCCTATTCTTCTTCAGCTCCTGCTTCTTGTACGAAGAAAAGCTTTCTGCCAGGCGCACTGCACCGCTCACCACCAGCTAGACCTCCTTCACAAGGCTGCCAACCAAGTATTGATGCACCACAGTTTTGGTGGTCAATGACTATCACTTGCCCATTGCAAAGCCATCATCTTCTTCAGCTCCTGCTTCTTGTACGAAGAAAAGCTTTCCGCCAGGCGCACTGCACCGCTCTCCACCGCCCAGACCTCCTCCACAAGGCTGCCAACCAAGATTTCACGCATCCAAGCAAATTGACAATGAATATCACTTGTTCATTGCAACGCCCTCATCTTCTTCAGCACCTGCTTCTTGTACGACGAAAA
Organism: Chlamydomonas sp. ICE-L; assembly: GCA_013435795.1. Lineage (NCBI taxonomy): Eukaryota > Viridiplantae > Chlorophyta > Chlorophyceae > Chlamydomonadales > Chlamydomonadaceae > Chlamydomonas > Chlamydomonas sp. ICE-L. Next base: position 8,127,040 of record JACBWV010000825.1, on the reverse strand, counting down.
GCTTTCTGCCAGGCGCACTCTGCCAGCTTCCACCACCCAGATCTCTTTCGCCACCTTGCCGACGAAGTACTGGTCGTGACTGACCACTACAACACCGCCATCAAACTTCTCCACCGCCTCAGCCAGGGCCACAACAGCCTCCAAGTCCAAGTTATTGGTAGGCTCATCCATAATCAGAATGTGTGGCCTGCAACATATAATAGCAACAGCACGTGTGCAAGTTATTGGTAGGGAACGGCAACTAATATTAGTGTTTGAAAAACTAATAAATTCAAAATTCTGGCGAGACGGCTCGCCAGCCTAATATTAACTAACATTCACTAATATTATTCATTCCCTTACATTCCCTTACTTCGCCTTTTCCTAGTTATTGGTGGGCTCATCCATAACCAGAATGTGTGGCCTGCAACAAATAATAGCAGTAACACATGTGCAAGTTATTGGTGGGCTCATCCAATCATCCATAAGACCATAATAGCAGCAGCACGTGTGCAAGTTATTGGTAGGGAACGGCAACTAATATTAGTGTTTGAAAAACTAATATTAACTAATATTATTATGGTGTCTCAAGAATATTCGTTTTTCTAATAAATTCAAAATTCTGGTGAGACGGCTCGTCAGTCTAATATTAACTGACATTCACTAATATTATTCATTCACATATATTGACTAACTTTGCTTTTCCCTAGTTAATGGTTGGCTCATCCATAGTCAGAATGTGTGGCCTGCAACATATAATAGCAGTAACACACGTGCAAGTTATTGGTGGGCTCATCCATAATCAGATTGTGTGGCTTGCAACATAGCAGGCCACACAATCTAATAGCATTACCATGTGTGCAAGTTATTGGTGGGCTCATCCATAATCAGATTGTGTGGCTTGCAACATAGCAGGCCACACAATCTAATAGCATTACCATGTGTGCAAGTTATTGGTGGGCTCATCCATAATCAGAATGTGTGGCCTCCAACATATAATAGCAGTAGCACATATGCTACAGAGGTCTAGGACTTAATTTAGGGTTTAGGGTCAGGGAATCTTGTGCACATATGTATTTCTTTGCGGTAGGAAGCAGATGGCCGAAACAGTTTCAAATCTTGGTCGGTTTGGATTGGTATGGGGCAAATGGCTGGTTGGATTGTGTTGGGGCAAAAAAAGGTTGGTCTGGATTGGTTTGGGGCAAATGGCCGTTTGAATTGTGTTGAGGCAAATGAAAGGTTGGTTTGGATCGGTTTGATGAAAATGGTTGGCTTTTTTGGGCTACGAGTAGCAGCTTCTAGGCAGCTCCTGTCCCCTGTCCTTGAACCAAACCTGGAGCTAGCTAGTGCGTCCGAAAGCTAATATGACAAGCATTCCAATGCAGCTGCAAGCATCTGGTTTGACCCAGTGGCTGGCTATTGGAGCTGGTAAGAAGCTGCCATGCGTAGCCCAATAATGAAACCGTGCAGGTGGCGTGGGACGAAGGCTTCAGTTCGAGTCCAACCTTTCAGTACAATCCGCTCCTCCTTCGGAGCAATCTCTGTAACATTAGGGTCTCTGCTACCGGGGCGGTAACCATCATCACAATTATGAACCCACCGTGAGAAGGATGTGGCAGCCATTGCGACACGCGAGCGTTGGCCTCCAGACAGCGCACGTGCTGGAGTGTTCTGTTGCCCCGGGTCAATGCCACACTCTGCCAGGTGGCTGCGGATAGTCTGATCAAGGGGTGAGGGGTTGGGTCGGGTTGGGTTGGGTTGGTTGGGTTGGGTTGGGTTGGGTTGGGTTGGGTTGGGTTGGGTTGGGTTGGGTTGGGTTGGGTTGGGTTGGGTTGGGTTGGGTTGGGTTGGGGTGAAAGTTGGGGTGAGGTGAGCGCTGGCCTCCAAACAGCGCACATGCTGGAGTGTTCTGTTGCCCCGGGTCAATGCCACACTCTGCCAGGTGGCTGCGGATAGTCTGATCAAGGGGTGAGGGGGTGGGTTGGGTTGGGTTGGGTTGGGTTGGGTTGGGGTGAGGGTTGAGGTGAGGTGAGCGCTGGCCTCCAAACAGCGCACATGCTGGAGTGTTCTGTTGCCCCGGGTCAATGCCACACTCTGCCAGGTGGCTGCGGATAGTCTGATCAAGGGGTGAGGGGTTGGGTTGGGTTGGGTTGGGTTGGGTTGGGTTGGGTTGGGTTGGGTTGGGTTGGGTTGGGTTGGGTTGGGTTGAGATGAGGGTTGGGGTGAGGTGAGCGCTGGCCTCCGGACAGCGCACATGCTGGAGTGTTCTGTTGCCCAGGGTCAATGCCACACTCTGCCAGGTAGCTGCGGATAGTCTGATCAAGGGATGAGGTTAAGGTTGGTGTGAGGGTTGGTGTGAGGGTTGGGGTGAGGTGAGCGCTGGTCTCCGGACAGCGCACATGCTGGAGTGTTCTGCTGCCCAGGGTCAATGCCACACTCTGCCAGGTGGCTGCGGATAGTCTGATCAAGGGGTGGGGGTGGGGGTTGGTGTGAGGGTTGGTGTGAGGATTGGGGTGAGGTGAGCGCTGGCCTCCAGACAGCGCACATGCTGGAGTGTTCTGTTGCCCCGGGTCAATGCCACACTCTGCCAAGTGGCTGCGGATAGTCTGATCAAGGTGTGGGGTGAGATGTGGGGTGGGGTGAGATGTGGGGTGAGGTGAGGGGTGGAGCGAATGAAGCTAGAAAGCCGGAAAAACGATTGAGATGTGGGATGCAATATCATGCATGCCTTCGATCTGACCCCTGCAACCCTTCATGCCTAACTTCTCTCTCCCCTCCTCTCGACCTGGGCAAGTCTATAAACTGTCTGATCCACAAAGTGTGCTCCCTGGTTTCCATGGGTATCGCACGGGGGGACTTGGAATTGGATGACGGTGAGCAGCCCAGAGTTGGCTGAGAAAGCTTGTAACAATTCAAATTCAAATTTGAACGCACCTGTTCATGATCGTAGCTGCGTATGCCGGGGAACTTCTCCAGCTTGAACTTCAGCAGCGGCTGAAAAAGCTTGTAACAATTCAAATTCAAATTCAAATTTGAACGCACCTGTTCATGGTCGTAGCTACGTGTGCCCGGGAACTTCTCCAGCATGAACTTCAGCAGCGACTGAAAAAGCTTGTAACAATTCAAATTCAAATTTGAACGCACCTGTTCATGGTCGTAGCTATGTGTGCCCGGAACTTCTCCAGCATGAACTTCAGCGGGGGATGAAAAAGCTTGTAAAAATTCAAATACAAATTCAAATTTGAACGCACCTGTTCATGGTCGTAGCTACGTGTGCCAGGGAACTTCTCCAGCATGAATTTCAGCGGTGTTTGGTCATAGTTTAGCTGATCTGCATGATGCTGGTTCACAATCTCAATGCGGCAACCGGGGGAGCGCATAACTGCATTTATAGCATTCAGAGGGGGGTGGGTGGGGTGGGGTGAGGGTGGGGATGGGGGTGGGGTTAGGCGGGGGGTGGGGTCAGGTTCGGAGTGGGGTGTTCAGCGGCGTTCTTCAGCAGCTTTTGGTCGTAGTTAAGCTGATCTGCGTGATGCTGATTCACAATCTCAATGCGGCACCCGGGGGAGCGCATAACTGCATGTATGGCATTCAGAGGGGGTGGGGGTTGTAGGGGGGTTGGTGGGATTCGAAGCTTTGCAATAATAGCAAAAAATTACAACCTCATAGCGGTGCCCAGGGGAGCGCATAACTGCATGCATGGCATTCAGAGGGGGGTGGGGTGGGGTTAGGATGGGAGTGGGGTGAGAGTGGGGATGGGGGTGGGGTTAGGCGGGGGGTGGGGTCGGGTTCGGAGTGGGGTGTTCAGCGGCGTTCTTCAGCGGCGTTTGGTCGTAGTGTAACTGATCTGCGTGATGCTGGTTCACAATCTCAATGCGGCGCCCAGGGGGGCACATAACTGGGGGGCACCCAGGGGGGCAGGGCATAACTGGGGGGCACCCAGGGGGGCACATAACTGCATGTATGGCATTTGGAGGGAGGGAGGGTGGGGGTGGGGTAAGAAGGGGGTGGGATGGGGGTGGAGGTGAGGTTAGGAGGAGGTAGGGGTGGGGGTGGGGTTAGGAGGGGGGGGGGGGGGGGGGGGGGGGGGGGGGCTAGGAAGGGGGTGGGGTGAGGTGGGATGCTTAAAGCTGGTTGGAGCTGGTTGGTGTTAGTTGGAAGCTGCCATGAGTAGCCCAAGAATGAAACCGTGAAACCTCTGTTCACATGCTAGTATGGAACTTAGGGTTTGACCCAGTGGCTGGCTGATGGAGCTGGTTGGAGCTGGTTGGAAGCTGCCATGAGTAGCCCAAGAATGAAACCGTGAGACCTCTGTTCACATGCTAGTATGGAACTTAGGGTTTGACCCAGTGGCTGGCTGATGGAGCTGGTTGGAGCTGGTTGGAAGCTGCCATGAGTAGCCCAAGAATGAAACCGTGAGACCTCTGTTCACATGCTAGTATGGAACTTAGGGTTTGACCCAGTGGCTGGCTGATGGAGCTGGTTGGAGCTGGTTGGAAGCTGCCATGAGTAGCCCAAGAATGAAACCGTGAAACCTCTGTTCACATGCTAGTATGGAACTTAGGGTTTGACCCAGTGGCTGGCTGATGGAGCTGGTTGGAGCTGGTTGGAAGCTGCCATGAGTAGCCCAAGAATGAAACCGTGAAACCTCTGTTCACATGCTAGTATGGAACTTAGGGTTTGACCCAGTGGCTGGCTGATGGAGCTGGTTGGAAGCTGCCATGAGTAGCCCAAAAATGATAATGTGACACCTCTATTCACGTGCTGCATTCCATGGGTAGCTGCAAACTTTGGGTTTGACCCAGTGGCTGGCTAATGGAGCCGGCTGGAAGCTGGTTGGAAGCTGATTGGAGCTGGTTGGAAGCTGCCATGAATAGCCAAAAAATGAAACCGTGACACCTCTATTCACGTGCCGCATTCCATGGGTGGCCAAATAAGCTGAGGGGAAATAATGAACAATCTTAGCAAAAGATCACATATGCAAAGAGTATTTTTGGCGGGGCCCCCTCTTCAAAGGGGCGGGAGCCCCCAGGGTTACCCATTTGTAGGGAACGGCAACAAATATTAGTGTTTGAAAAACTACTATTCACTAATATGATTATAGTGTCATAATAATATTAGGTTTTCAAATAAATTCGAATTTCTGGTGAGACGGCTCGTCTGAATAATATTATATAATATTATATAATATTATTTATTCACTAATATTATACAACATAGCCGACCCCTACCCATTTGTCTGTGTTGACAGGATGACCGTCTGACCAGTGATTGTTTTTTCAAATCTGAAATTGGGTTTTTTCTAGCTTTACAGTTGTAGGCCTCCTCCAGGGACAGCATTTTAGTGCTTTTTATAGCTTTTTGTAGCTTTTTGGGGCCATTTGGGGCAAAAGTAAAAAAAAACTGTTTTTTTTCACTTTTCAAAAGCGATAATTTCTCCAAAACGGGGTCAAAACTAGCGATCGCTATATATAGCGGAAAAAATATCCCTGCGTCTGACCATCTGACCGAGACGAAGCCTGACACGTCAGCCGACTGTCTCATAACTAACTGGCTTCTGTTGCCACCTGTTGCTCTGTTGTGAACACTCTCCGCCAATTTTAGCGTCGCTTGCGACGCTGCATAGAACTTGTTCGGGCTACGCATAGCAGCTTCGAGGCAGCTGGATTAGTCAGCTACTGGGTCAAGATCCAAGCTTTCAGCTGCATTGGAATGCTTCTCGTAAATTCAGAACCCGCAACCTGCCACCCCTCACCTCTCACATACATCCTCAATCCCTCATCTGCATCAGAAACGCTCATCTGCATCGATCGATGACACGCTCATCTCCGTAGTACAGTGACAGTACAATGACACGCTCATCTGCTTTGTACAGTGACAGTACAATGACACACTCATCTGGTCGATGACACGCTCATCTGCATCAGAAACCTAAGCCATAAATTGAATTCATACATTAATCTGCATTTATATATTAATGTTAATGAATTCAATGATGTAATACGTACATATAATTAATAACCCATCATTTCAACCCTCACCTGATCCCTCCGTTGGCTTCAGTTGGTCCATGATATTAATTAAATTATATAAAAAACATCCAAAAACATACATATAATTAATAATCCACCATTTCAACCCTCACCTGATCCCTCCGCCGGCTTCAGTTGGTCGATAATATTAATTAAATTATATATTACATACATATTATCAATCATTCACGATGTCAACCCTCACCTGATCCCTCCGTCGGCTTCAGTTGGTCCATGATGACCTTGAGCAAGGTGGTCTTTCCGTTACCGTTCTCGCCCAACAGACAGACACGAGACCTACTGTCTATCGTGAACTCTGCACCCCTGAACAGCACCTCCTGAAATCAAAAGGGGGGGGGGGGGGGGGGGGGGGGGGGGGGGGGAAGATGAGTAAATGTTTAGGTTTGCTAATTTATACCTGGCTCAAAGATTATCCTGGGATTTCATAATATTACCTACTGGGTTTGAGTGATACGATTGGTCTAGTGGTACACCAAATCGCTTAAACAAAGCGGGGTCGGGGGTTCAAGTCCCCCTACGGTCACCCTGAGCGTTGCAGGTCGCGGCCAACCGCGATGGTAGCTTGTCCAGTTGAGGTGGTAGACCGTTCTCTACCCGCGTGCGACGGGTTCCCTTAATACCACGCCCCACCAGGCGTTATTAAAACCTACTAGGTTCTGAGCGTGCCGAATTCAACATTTTTTGGTGCAGCCCCCTCGTCAAGGGGGCGGGAGCCCTCAGAGTTACCCTGTTGTCCATTTGTCCAACTGCCCCCCCGAGACGAAGCCTGACACATCAGCCAATGGTCTCGTAACAAACTCACTTCCGTTGCCACCTGTCGCTCCGTTGCGAACACTCTCCGCCAATTTTTAACATCGCTCGCGACGCTGCATGGAACTTGTTTGTACCAAAGTTCCTTCAGACCACCCCACTGCATAGCTCTAGCTTTACCTCAGCAGTCAAGTCAGTGACTCAGCAATATTATATGTATGTACATTTTTCGTGAATTACACAATACACAAAGCACACAAATACACATGCGCACGCACACATACACAAAGCAGACACACATGCACATGCACATGCACACATACACAAAACACACACACATACACATGCACACACACACATGCCAAGCACGTAGAAAATCAGCGAATTTGTATAAACCACCAACAACAACTAGCAACCCAACCATCATCAAGCACCCGAACCAACACCAACCCACCTGGCCAGGGTAGCCAAACGCAACACCAGCACCAAGCAACCCAAGCGCATCACCAACACCGACACCAAGCAACCAACAGCAACACCAAGCAACCCAAGCGCATTACCAACACCGACACCAAGCAACCAACACCAACACCAAGCAACCCAAGCGCATTACCAACACCGACACCAAGCAACCAACACCAACACCAAGCAACCAACACCAACACCAAGCAACCCAAACCAACACCAACCCACCGGGCCAGGCAAGCCAAACACAAGGGTAGCGAAACGCAACATCAACACCAAGCAACCCAAACCCACCAGGCCAGGGAAGCCAAACACAACACCAAATCCGACCCACCTGGCCAGGGTAGCTAAACGCAACACCAATACCAAGCATCCCAAACGCAAGACCAACACCAAGCAACCCAAAGCAACACCGACCCACCTGGCCAGGGAAGCTAAACGCAACACCAATACCAAGCAACCCAAACGCAAGACCAATACCAAGCAACCCAAACCCAACACCAACACCAAGCAACCCAAAGCAGCACCGACCCACCTGGGCAGGGTAGCTAAACGCTGCACCAATACCAAGCAACCCAAACGCAACACCGACCCACCTGGCCAGGGTAGCTAAACGCTACACCAATACCAAGCAACCCAAACGCAACACCGACCCACCTGGCCAGGGTAGCTAAACGCTACACCAATACCAAGCAACCCAAACGCAACACCAACACCAAGCAACCCAAACGAAACACCGACCCACCTGCCCTGGGTAGTTAAACGCAACGTTCTGGAGAACTGCAGCCGGCTTTGCAAGCTGACCACCTGCAAGGATCCGCAGCGGGAGCTCTTCGTCCTCCTGAAGGTCTGCCAGGTGGTCGGCTTCAATCGATTGCTCCTGCAGGACATTGGTTTAGGGTTTAGGGTTTGTGTGGTTCAGGGTTCAGGGAGTCCCTTCAATCGATTGCTCCTGCGGGACATTGGTTTAGGGTTAAGGGTTTACGTTTTACGGCTTTTATGGTTCATGGTTCAGGGAGACCCTTCGATCGATAGCTCCTGCGGGACATTGGTTCAGGGTTTAGGGTTTGTATGGTTCAGGGTTCAGGGAGTCCCTCCAATCGATTGCACCTGCAGAACATTGGTTTAGGGTTTAGGGTTTAGGGGTTTTATGGTTCAGGGTTCAGGGAGTCCCTTCAAGCGATTGCTCCTGCAGGACATTGGATTCGGGTTTCGGGTTTTATGGTTAATGGTCCAGGGAGACCCTTTGTTTGCTTGCTCCAGCAGGACATTGGTTTAGGGTTTAGGGTTTTGTATGGTTCAGGGTTCAGGGAGTCTCTTCAATCGATTGCTCCTGCAGATCATTGGTTTAGGGGTTAGGGTTTAGGGTTTTGTATGGTTCAGGGTTCAGGGAGTCCCTCCAATCGATAGCTCCTGCGGGACATTGGTTTAGGGTTTAGGGTTTGTATGGTTCAGGGTTCAGGGAGTCCCTCCAATCGATTGCTCCTGCAGAACATTGGTTTAGGGTTTAGGGGTTTTATGGTTCAGGGTTCAGGGAGTCCCTTCAATCGATTGCTCCTGCAGGACATTGGATTCGGGTTTCGGGTTTTATGGTTCATGGTCCAGGGACACCCTTTGTTCGCTTGCTCCTGCGGGACATTGGTTTAGGGTTTAGGGTTTAGGGTTTTGTATGGTTCAGGGTTCAGGGAGTCCCTTCAATCGATTGCTCCTGCAGGACATTGGATTCGGGTTTCGGGTTTTATGGTTCATGGTCCAGGGAGACCCTTTGTTCGCTTGCTCCTGCGGGACATTGGTTTAGGGTTTAGGGTTTAGGGTTTTGTATGGTTCAGGGTTCAGGGAGTCCTTTCAATCGATTGCTCCTGCAGGACATTGGATTCGGGTTTCGGGTTTTATGGTTCATGGTCCAGGGAGACCCTTTGTTCGCTTGCTCCTGCGGGACATTGGTTTAGGGTTTAAGGTTTAGGGTTTTGTATGGTTCAGGGTTCAGGGAGTCTCTTCGATCGATAGCTCCTGCAGGGCATTGGTTTGGGGGTGAAGGTTTTTAGGGTTCATGGCTCGGAGCGTTTGCTTCGATTGATTACTCCTGAAGGGCATTGGTTCAGGGTTGGAGGTTTTAGGGGTTCAGGGTTTAGGGTTCGGGGCATTCGTCATGAACTGAACCCAAGCAATCGTTTTACTGACGGGGGGCCCTGAGTTTGTGCTACATTAATCATTTAATTCTACAATTTAATTAAATCATAATCTCATCTGGGATGATAATTTAATTGTGCGATTCTTATCGCATTTTGTATAATTTGTATTAAGTCTTTCCATCCTCGAGCTACAGTGAAAGAGTAGTGGTGGTACTTAAGTAAGAACTATAACACTTAGCAGAGCTTATTGGTGGTTGTCCCCAGCGAAATCAAACAAGCTGCCCCCCTCAACCACACACATCGTCATGATTCATGCATTAAGTATGCATGTATTTAGCATAGTTTGAGTCACCTTGTCGCTGCCGGCAATTTGCTTCAACATCTTCTGTTGAATTGAAATCTAACATGCATTTATTAATTATGTATCAATTCAGCAGGGTTTGTGTCACCTTGTCACACACAGCAATCTACTTCAACCTCTTCTGTTTCACGGTATAATGCGAAACATATATTTATTTATATGTTGTGCATTTATGTATTGATGCATTTAATACGCATATATTCAGCATAGTTTGTGTCACCTTGCAACTAACAGCAATTTGCTCCAAAATCTTCTGTTGCATTGAAATCTAATATGTATTTATAAATGCATATGTTTAGCATAGTTTGAGTCACCTTGTCACACACAGCAATCTACTTCAACATCTTCTGCTGCACGGTATAATGCGTAAGATATATTTATTTATCTGTTGATGCATTTATGTATTAAAAAGAGTCACACTAAAAAAAAGTATACCTAGCTTTATAAATTTAAGTTGCAGTGCTCTCTCCCCCCTGGTCTCCAATATTTTGCGCTAGAACTCCCTCAAGGGCTAGGCCCGTAATTGGCCCATTTAATATGCATATATTTAGCATAGTAGAGTCACCCTGTCACTGCCGGCGATTTGCTTCAACATCTTCTGTTGAATTGAAATCTAACATGCATTTATTATTTATGTATCAATTCAGCAGGGTTGGTGTCACCTTGTCACGAAAACAAGGTGACACAAACAGCAATCTTCTTCAACCTCTTCTGTTGCACGGTATAATGCGAAACATATATTTATTTATATGTTGATGCATTTATGTATTGATGCATCTTATATGCATACATTTAGCATAGTTTGAGTCACCTTGTCACTGACGGCAATTTGCTTCAACATCTTCTGCTGCATTGAAATCTGTCCGGAGCTACCACCATACTTGAAGCCGTGGCTGGCGTAAGAATCCAGCTTGTCACGCTTGGCCTGTCTCAGCTCACTCTTACGCTTCCAAGCAAGCTGCAAGGGGATGAGAATACAGCTTCAATGTTGAGTGTGATTGAGTGTGGTTGAGTGTGGCTTGGCCTGTCTCAGCTCACTTTTACGCTTCCAAGCGAGCTGCAAGGGGATGAGAATACAGCTTCAATGTTGAGTGTGGTTGAGTGTGGTTGAGTGTGGTTGAGTGTGGTTGAGAGTGGTTGAGTGTGGTTGAGGGTGGCTTGGCCTGTCTCAGCTCACTTTTTCGCTTCCAAGCGAGCTGCAAGGGGTTGAGAATACAGCTTCAAGGTTGAGTGTGGTTGAGTGGCTTGGCCTGTCTTAGCTCACACTTACGCTTCCAAGCAAGCTGCAAGGGGTTGAGAATACAGCTTCAATGTTGAGTGTGGTTGAGTGGCTTGGCCTGTCTTAGCTCACACTTACGCTTCCAAGCAAGCTGCAAGGGGTTGAGAATACAGCTTCAAGGTTGAGTGTGGTTGAGTGGCTTGGCCTGTCTTAGCTCACACTTACGCTTCCAAGCAAGCTGCAAGGGGTTGAGAATACAGCTTCAATGTTGAGTGTGGTTGGGTGGCTTGGCCTGTCTCAGCTCACACTTACGCTTCCAAGCAAGCTGCAAGGGGTTGAGAATACAGCTTCAAGGTTGAGTGTGGTTGAGTGTGGTTGAGGGTGGCTTGGCCTGTTTCAGCTCACTTTTACGCTTCCAAGCAAGCTGCAAGGGGTTGAGAATACAGCTTCAATGTTGAGTGTGGTTGAGTGGCTTGGCCTGTCTTAGCTCACACTTACGCTTCCAAGCAAGCTGCAAGGGGTTGAGAATACAGCTTCAATGTTCGACACTTAGCTCCAAGCAAGCTGCAAAGGGTTGAGAATACAGCTTCAAGGTTGAGTGTGGTTGAGTGTGGTTGAGTGTGGTTGAGGGAGGCTGAGGGTGGTTGAGTGTGGTTGAGGGAGGTTGAGGGAGGTTGAGTGTGGTTGAGTGTGGTTGAGTGAAGCTGAGGGAGGTTGAGTGTGGCTTTACCTGGCTCAGCTCACTCTTACGCTTCCAAGCGAGCTGCAAAGGGTTGGGCATACAGCTTCAAGGTTGAGGGTGGTTGAGGGTGGTTGAGGAAGTGAGGTGGTTGAGGGAGTCTGCACCCAAACACAGTACCCCCCCCCCCCCCCCACACACACACACACACACCCTCCCTTCAGCTCACCTGCCGGTCCTCACGCCTCTGCACCCAAACACTGTAGCCCCCCCCCCCCCCACCCCACCCCACCCCACCCTCCCTTCAGCTCACCTGCTGGTCCTCACGCCTCTGCACCCAAACACTGTAGCCCCCCACCCACCCACCCACCCTCCCTTCAGCTCACCTGCTGGTCCTCACGCCTCTGCACCCAAACACTGTAGCGACCGGGATGCTGGGTCAATCTCCTTGCCACACACACGCACACACCCCACACCCACAGACCCCCCCACCACCAGGTGCTCCCTCCCCCTCTCCTTCCTGCTTCCCCCCCCCCACCCCACCCCCTCCCTCAAGCTCACCTGCTGGTCCTCACGCCTCAGCACCCAAACACTGTAGCCCCCAACCCACCCACCCTCCCTTCAGCTCTCCTGCTGGTCCTCACGCCTCTGCACCCAAACACTGTAGCGACCGCGATGCTGAGCCAATCTCCTGGCCACACCCACATGCACACCCACAGACCCCCACCCCCACACCCACAGACCCCACCACCACCAGGTGCCCCCTCCCCCTCTCCTTCCTGCCCCCCCCCCCCCCCCCCCCCCCTCCCTCGAGCCCACCTGCTGGTCCTCACGCCTCTGCACCCAAACACTGTAGCCCCCACCCCACCCCACCCCCCACCCTCCCTTCAGCTCACCTGCTGTTCCTCACGCC
>JACBWV010000825.1:7999489-8109489 GCA_013435795.1 Chlamydomonas sp. ICE-L | reverse complement strand
AGTTAAGGTTGCGGAGCAAGACGCGTGCAACCCTCACACACCCCTGACCCCACCCCTCATCCCACCTTTCACCACCTCTTACCCCCCCCCCCCCCCACACACACACACACACACACGATCCCCTACACACATACCCACGCAGCCCTCACATCCACCAAGAGTGTATCCGTGAAGCCAAGGTTGCAAAGCAAGACGCGTGCACGCTCCTCGGCTGTCTGGGAGCCGATCTCTTCCCTCACACCCTTTACCCCCCCCCCCACACCCACACCCACACACACACACACACAAACCCACACACACGCACCCCTCACACCCACTACGCAGCCCTCACATCCACCATGAGTGCGTCTGTGAAGCCAAGGTTGCGAAGTAAGACACGAGCACGCTCCTCAGCTGTCTGGGAGCCGATCTCTTCCCTCACACCCTTTACCCCCCCCCCCCCACACACACACACACACACACGCACACACACACACACCCCTCACACCCACAACAAAGCCCTCACACACACCAAGAGTGTATCCGTGAAGCCAAGGTTGCAAAGCAAGACGCGTGCATATCCTCGGCTGTCTGGGAGCCGATCTCTTCCCTCACACCCCTTACCCCTCACCCACCCCACACCCACCCACCCACACACACCCCTCACACCCACCACGCCGCCCTCACACCCTTTACCCCCACACACACCCACACACCCACACACACGCAGCCCTCACACCCACCAAGAGTGCGTCTGTAAAGCCAAGGTTGCGAAGCAAGACGCGAGCACGCTCATCCGCTGTCTGAGATCCAATCTCTTCCAACCTGAGCTCAATCTCAGTATGGCGCTCTACATCACTCAGCTTGGTGCTTTCCTCTATGCGGCTGCCTTCCTCAAGCAGAAGCCTGCGCTCCACATCTGAACAGTGAGAGGGGGGGGGGATGAGGGGGGGGGGGGGGGGGGGGGGCTCAATCTCTGTATGGCGCTCTACATCACTCAGCTTGGTGCTTTCCTCTATGCGGCTGCCTTCCTCAAGCAGAAGCCTGCGCTCCACATCTGAACAGTGAGGGTAGGTGTGGGGGATGGTTTTTTTATGTTTTTTTGCTGTTTTTTGTGTGAGTGGGTGTGTGGCGGTGTGTGTTGGGGGGGGGGTGAGCTCACTCTCTGTTTGGCGCTCTACGTCACTTAGCTTGGTGCTTTCCTCTATGCGGCTGCCTTCCTCAAGCAGAAGCCTGCGCTCCACATCTGAAGGGGTAAGGGGGGGAGGGGGGGGATGGGATAGGTTGGGTCAGGTTGGGTTGGTGTGGGCTGGTTTGGGCTGGTTTGGTTTGGTTTGGCTTGGTTTAGTTTGGGTTGAGCTTGATCTCCTCATGTCACTCCACATCTGTAGGGTGAGGGGGGAGGCGTGTGAGATGGAGAGGGGGGGGGGGGGGAGGGTGAGATGGGGAGGGGGGGGATGAGGGGAGGGGGGTTTGGTTTGGTTTGGTTTGGTCTGGTTTGGTTTGGTTTGGTTTAGCTTGGTTTGGTTTGGTTTGGTTTGGTTTGGTTTGGTTTGGTTTGGTTTGGTTTGGTTTGGTTTGGTTTGTGTTGAGTTGAGCTCAATCTCTGTTTGGCGCTCTACGTCACTCAGCTTGGTGCTTTTCTATATGCGGCTGCCTTCCTCAAGCAGAAGCCTGCGCTCCACATCTGAACGGTGAGGGGATGAGGGTTTCTGTTTTATGTTTTTAAATGTTTTTTTGCTGTTTTGTTTGTGTGTGTGTGTGTGTGTTGGGGGAGGGGGGGGGGGGGGGGGGGGAACCATGAAAATAACCTACCAGCATTCACCACAAACTGAACAGGAGTCCACTCCTGAGCCTCATCAGACAGGACCAGGTCCTGGGTGACGTAGTAGACAGAGGTGGTGGTGGTGGTCGTGGTGTGTGTGAGTGGGTGGGTGGGGGGGGGGTCGGGAAGGGGGGGGGGGGGGGGGGGGGGGGGGGGGGGGGGGGAACCATGAGAATAACCTAATAGCATTCACCACGAACTGAACAGGTGTCCATTCCCGAGCCTCATCAGACAGGACCAGGTCCTGGGTCACAAATAGACAGAGGTGGTGGAAGTGTGTGTGTGTGTGTGTGGGGGGGGGGGGGGGGGGGGGGGGGGGGGGGGGGGGGACCATGAACAATTCAAATAACCTACCAGCATTCACCACAAACTGAACAGGAGTCCATTCCTGAGCCTCATCTGACAGGACCAGGTCCTGGGTGACGTAGTAGACGGAGGTGGTGGGAGGAATGCCTGGCATACGTCTGGCAGCGATCCACTTGAGGAGGGTACTCTTGCCCTTTCCATTACGGCCTAACAGCCCATAGCGGTGCCCTGCACAACAGTTTGAGTATGATGGGTAGGGTGTGTGTGTGTGTGTGGAAGTGTGTGTGTGTGTGTGTGTGTGTGTGTGTGTGTGTGTGTGTGTGTGGAAGTGTGTGTGTGTGTGGGGGGGGGGGGGGGGGGGGGTAGTAGACGGAGGTTGTGGCAGGAATACCTGGCAGCGATCCACTTGAGGAGGGTAGTCTTACCCTTTCCATTACGGCTTAACAGCCCATAGCGGTGCCCTGCACAACAGTTTGAATATGATGGGGTGCGTGAGGTGTGTGTGTGGAGGGGGGGGGAGGGGGGGGGGGGGGGGGGGGAGGAATTAAGGATGAGGGTGGTGGGGTGAGGGAGGAGAGGTGGGTGGGTGGGAATTAAGGATGGGGGTGGAGATGGGGGTGGAGGGTGGGGTGAAGGGTTTGTGTGTGTGTCGGGGGGGGGGGGGGGGGGGGGGGGGGGGGGGGGGGGGATAGATAAATTACCAGCATCACATTGTGTTTACTCGCAATCAGCATCGCTTAACATCTAGAGTTGATTTTTGATAGTATGAGGCCGGGCAAATCCCTATCAGGGTACTTCCAAGCGCGCGCTGGCACACTGCCTTTTTGAGCCCTACTGCGCAATTTGCGCAGTTTTTTGCACCCCCCTCACCTGTGGGCGCAGCAAGCAATTTTAGCCCCTTTTTGCACTACAAAGCGCAGTTTTTTGCAACCCTCTGTGGGCGCCGCAAGTAATTTTTGCGCTTGTTGCACTACCAAGCGCAGTTTTTTGCAACCCTCTGTGGGCGCCGCAAGCAATTATTGCGCTTTTTGCACTACAAAGCGCAGTTTTTTGCAACCCTCTGTGGGCGCAGCAAGCAATTTTTGTGCTTTTTGTACTACAAAGCGCAGTTTTTTGCAACCCTCTGTGGGCGCAGCAAGCAATTTTTGCGCTTTTTGCACTTCAAAGCGCATTTTTGTTTGTTTCAAGTGCGCTAAAGCGCTGGCCAAGTTGGTCAATGGAACCTGTATCCAAAGTACCCTGGTCCCAATATCCAAAGTGGCT
Organism: Chlamydomonas sp. ICE-L; assembly: GCA_013435795.1. NCBI lineage: Eukaryota > Viridiplantae > Chlorophyta > Chlorophyceae > Chlamydomonadales > Chlamydomonadaceae > Chlamydomonas > Chlamydomonas sp. ICE-L. Next base: position 8,106,116 of record JACBWV010000825.1, on the reverse strand, counting down.
ACCCCTGTACTGTAACATACATCCAAGGTTTGTTGGGGTTCAGTTCATCAGCGTCTGTTTAGTGTACAGCCAAATAATAATAAGTATTAATATAGTACATAGTACATAGTACATAGTATATAGTATATAGTATATAGTATATAGTATATAGTACATAGTACATGGTATATAGTATATAGTATATAGTATGTAGTATATAGTATATAGTATATAGTATATAGTACATAGTACATAGTATATAGTATATAGTATATAGTATATACTACATAGTACATAGTACATAGTATATAGTATATAGTATATAGTACATAGTATATAGTATATAGTAGATAGTATATAGTATATAGTAACTAGTACATGTAACACAGTGACATAGTATAAGTATATAATATATAGTATAGCGTACATAGTATATAGTATATAGCTATATAGTACATAGTATAAGTATATAGTATTAGATATAGTACATAGTACATGTATATAGTATATAGTTTTAGTACATCGGATATAGATTATAGTTTAGTATATAGTATATAGGATGTAGATGTGGTACATAAGTACAATAGTCATAGTATATATGATAAGTATTAAGGAATATAGTATATAGTATAATAGTATAGTAGATAGTACCTAGGACATAGTACATAGTATATAGTATCTAGTATACAGTATATAGTTATTAAGTTATATAGTATATAGTATATAAGTATATAGTCATAGTATATAGTATATAGTAAAATAGTACATAGGTACATCAGTATATAGTATATAGGATATAGTACATAGTATATAGTATATAGTATATAGTATTAGTATATAGTACATAGTACATAGTACATAGTACATAGTATATAGTATATAGTACATAGTACATAGTATATAGTATATAGTACATAGTATATAGTACATAGTATATAGTATATAGTACATAGTACATAGTATATAGTATATGGTATATAGTATATAGTATATAGTATATAGTGTATAGTATATAGTATATAGTATATAGTATATAGTATATAGTATATAGTATATAGTATATAGTATATAGTATATAGTATATAGTATATAGTATATAGTATATAGTATATAGTATATAGTATATAGTATATAGTACATAGTACATAGTACATAGTACATAGTAATATAGTATATAGTATATAGTATATAGTACATAGTACATAGTACATAGTACATAGTATATAGTACATAGTATATAGTATATAGTACATAGTAAATAGTATATAGTATATAGTATATAGTACATAGTACATAGTACATAGTATATAGTATATAGTATATAGTATATAGTACATAGTACATAGTACATAGTATATAGTACATAGTATATAGTATATAGTATGTAGTACATAGTATATAGTATATAGTATATAGTATTAATACTATATACTATATACTATATATAATATAATATTAATATAGTATATAGTATTAATGTAGTATTAATTTTATTTTATTGGCAGGACCCAATCGGCCCAACCGAAAGCAACACATCTCATCGTTGATCGAGAAATTAGATAGTTGCACGTGTCCGCATTCGCAAGCGCTTCCATCAGCGTAAAAGTTGATTCTTTCGTGGAGGTCGACTTGCTTCTGAACCGCACTACCAGGTTGCTCACGATGAATGAGACTGTTCCTAAGTTGTGTTTGTTTGTGGGTGACGCAACAGAAGGGAGCTGCCTAGAAGCTCCTACGCGTAGCCCAAAAAAGGAGCAGAGGGGAGGGCGCTCGCAGTTTCTTTGTAATTATCACTGTAGCACGAACTCAGGGCCCCCGTTGGTTAAACTATTGTTTGGGGCTCAGTTCATCAGTGCTTTTTCTTGTTAAGCCCTTCCTATACGGTTGGGCAAGTCCCTTTAGCCTATTTGGCCTACCCCTGGACTGTAACATACATACATGTGCGACGTGTTGCAAATTGAGTGACTCAGTGCGACCCCAATGCGATGCGCTGCCCCCCTACGGAGCGCGAAGCACTGAGCCCTGAGGGGTTGGGGGGGCATTTCTGATGAGTTAAGCCGTAGGAAATTTAGCGACTCGGTACCACCCCAATTTAGCGACTCGGTACCACCCCAAACCCCATAGAGCGTGGGGGGGTCGGAGGTGGTGGTGGTGGTGGTGGTGGTGGTGGTGGTGGTGGTGGGGGGGGGGGGGGGGGGGGGGAGGCATTTCTGACTAGTTTAGCCAGATCCATGCATCGCCATGCAGCGACAGAACGGCGACCCGTCAGCGTAAAAACAAGTCCTATGCAACGAGGAAAATTGGCGGAGTGTGTTGGCAACGGAACGAAAGGTGGCAATGATGAAGCTGACCGAAGCGAGTTAGTTACGCGACCGTTGGATGACGTGTCAGGATTCAATTTTCAATTTTTCGGTCGGACAAACGCACAAATGGGTAAACATGGGGGCTCACGCCCCCTTGAGGAGGGAGCTCCACCAAAAAACAGTTTACCTCAGACAGGGACATCAATTTGCAAAAGAGAGAACAGAAGGAAGACACAAGGGTTTATCTTCTACCCTGAACCCCAACCCACCTGGGACCAGCACACAGCTAGCGTCGTCTAGGGTCTATGTTTTACCCTAACCCCCAACCCACCTAGGACCAGCACACAGCTAGCGTCGTCTAGGAGGTCAGCACTCGTCTAGGAGGTTTTACCCTAAACCCGACCCACCTGGGACCAGCACACAGCTAGCGTCGTCTGGGAGGTCAGCACTCGTCTAGGAGGTTTTACCCTAAACCCGACCCACCTGGGACCAGCACACAGCTGCGTCTGTCTGGAGGTCGCACTCGTTAGGAGCGGGTAACCCTAAACCCGACACTGGGCCAGCACACAGCTAGCGTCGTCTAGGAGGTCAGCACCACCACCAGGGTTGGGCAGTGTCAATGGACCCATCTCCAAGGCACCCAGGCGCCCAGCACCATGCTTGGCGCGCAGGATGGGCCACCACTCTTGGAGGCTTCCTGAGGGGTGTGGGTGGAGTGGGTGGGGGGCATGGGGGGGGGTATATAGGGGGTGTGTGGGGGGGTTATAGGGTATAGGTGGGTGGAGGTGGGGTTGTGTGTGTGTGGTGGTGTGTGTGTGGGTGTGTGTGTGTGGGGGGGGGGGGGGGTAGGGGGGGAGGGTGGGTATATCCAGGACCACAGGCGCCCAGTACCATGCTAGCGCGCGGAGGGCACACTCTGGCGGCTGAGGGGCGGGTGGATGTGGGTGGGGGATGGGTGGGGGTCTAGGGGAGGGGGGAGGGGGGGGGGGGGGGGGGGGTTATAGGTGTATAGGTGGGTGGTGGTGTGTGGGTGGGTGTGTGGGTGGTGGTGTGTGGGGGGGGGGGGGTCATCTCCAAGGCACCCAGGCGCCCAGTACCATGCTTGGCGCGCAGGAGGGCACACTACTTGGCGGCTGAGGGTGGGTGGAGTGGGTGGGGGTGTATAGGGATATGGTGGTGGTATGGGTGTTGTTACAGGGTTGTGGGGGGGTGGTCGTGGTATGGGGGGGGGGGGGGGGGGGGGGGGCTACAGGGGTGGGTCCTCTCCCAAGGCACCCAGGGGCCCTGCCACCATGCTTGGCGCACAGAAGGGCAACACTCTTGCGGCTGAGGGGTGGGTGGAGTGGGTGGGGGTACAGGGTGGGAGTGGGTAGGTGGGTATACGTGTATAGGGTGGGGGGGGGGGGGGGGGGGGGGGTGGTATAGGGGGGGGGGGGGGGGTCATCTCCAAGGCACCCAGGCGCCCAGCACATGCTTGGCGCGAAGAAGGGGCACACTCTTGCGGCTGAGGGGTGGGGTGGAGGGTGGGGTGGGTACAGGGTGGAGGTTGGGTGGGTGGTGTATAGGTGTATAGGGTGGTGGCTGGTGGTTGGTGGTGGTGGTGTGTGGGGGGGGGGGGTGGGGGGGGTCCACCTGGGGGGGGGGGGGGGGGTCATCTCCAAGACACCCAGGCGCCCAGCACCCCTTGCTTGGCGCGCGGAGAGGCACAACTCTTGGTGGGCTGAGGGGTGGGTGGGTGGGTGGTTGTACTGGGTGGAGTGGGGGGGGGGGGGGGGTGGGGGGCTATTGGGTGTTGTACTAGGGGGGGCGCGAAGGGGTTAGGATGGGGGGCGGGGTGCGGGTGAGTGGGAGGAAGGCGGTGCGGGGAGGCGAGGGGAAGAGGAAGGGGGAGGGGGAGGGGGGGGGGAGGGAATGGAGAGGGGGAGGGGGAGGGGAGGGGGAGGGGGAGGTGGGCGGGGAGGTGGGCGGGGAGGGGAGGGGAGGGAGGGGCGGGGAGGGGAGGGGATGGCGAGGGGGGGGCGGAGGAGGGGCGGCAGGGGGAGGGGGAGGGGAGATAGCGAGGGTGGAGGGGGGGAGGGAGGGGGAGAGGGCGAGGGGGGGAGGGAGGAAGGGGAGGAAGGGGGAGGGGGAGGGGGATAGCGAGGGGGGCGGGGAGGGGGATGGCGAGGAGGGGGAGGGAGGAGGGGAGGAAGGGGGAGGGGAACGGGGATGGTGAGGGGGGAGGGGGAAGGGGGAGGGGGATGGTGAGGGGGGAGGGGGAGGGGGTCAGGGGAGGGTCATACACGCTCTAATCACAATTAATCGCAAAATACCTGACATCCAGGCTAAGCACCAACACAAATCACAAATAATTACAAAATACCTCAAATCCAAACTAATTACTCACACAAACCACAAATCTCCAGAACATACCTGGTCTCTATTTCACTGGCGATGGCCGCCTGCTGCTCAGCCACATTAAACGCCTGCTTCGCAGCACGCTCAGCTCGCTTTTCCGCCTGCTTCTGCTCACTGCACGCAAACAAAGTCAGGTGCGATGAGATTGGCTTGAATGCAACGAAGAAATTGCTCAGCTCACTTGTCCGCCTACTTTAGCCTTCTGCACACAACCAAAGTCAAGAGGGAACAGACCAATGCATGTAAAACAAAGAAATCGCTCAGCTCAGCTCACTGCTCCACCTGCTTCTGCTCACTGCACGTAAACAAAGTCAAGTGCGGACAGATTGATGTGTGTAAAAGAACATTACAATGAATAAATTGCTCGGCTTGCTTTTCCGCTTGCTTCTGCTCACTGCACACAAACAAAGACAAGTGCGGACAGATTGATGTGTGTAAAAGAACATTACAATGAATAAATTGCTCGGCTTGCTTTTCCGCTTGCTTCTGCTCACTGCACACAAACAAAGACAAGTGCGGACAGATTGATGTGTGTAAAAAAACATTACAATGAATAAATTGCTCGGCTTGCTTTTCCGCTTGCTTCTGCTCACTGCACACAAACAAAGACAAGTGCGGACAGATTGATGTGTGTAAAAAAACATTACAATGAACAAATTGCTCAGCTCGCTTTTCCGCTTGCTTCTGCTCACTGCACAAAAACAAGTCAAGTACACAGATGGATGAGCGTAAAACAATGTCAAGTGCGCTGAGATTGGCGTGAGTGCAACGAAGAAATCGCTTGGCTTGCTTGCTTGTCTGCCCGCTTCTGCTCACTGCACACAAACTAAGTCAAGTGCGCTGAGATTGGCGTGAGTACAGCAAATAAATCGCTCAGCTTGCTTGTCTGCCCGCCTCTGCTCACTGCACACAAATAAAGTCAAGAGCGACGAGATTGGCGTGAGTACAATAATGTAACAGTGAGGGTAGCGAGGATTGGGGCCTTACCTAGTGGGTTTCTCCCGTTGCTGGATGGCACTATGATCCAACAACAGCGTTGGAGCTGGTGGGAAGCTGCTGTGAGAAGGCCAACAATGAAACAGTGAGGTTGGCGAGGATTGGGGCCTTACCTACTGGGTTTCTCCCGTTGCTGGATGGCACTATGATCCAACAACAGCGTTGGAGCTGGTGGGAAGCTGCTGTGAGAAGGCCAACAATGAAACAGTGAGGGTAGCGAGGATTGGGGCCTTACCTACTGGGTTTCTCCCGTTGCTGGATGGCACTATGATCCAACAACAGCGTTGGAGCTGGTGGGAAGCTGCTGTGAGAAGGCCAACAATGAAACAGTGAGGGTAGCGAGGATTGGGGCCTTACCTACTGGGTTTCTCCCGTTGCTGGATGGCACTATGATCCAACAACAGCGTTGGAGCTGGTGGGAAGCTGCTGTGAGAAGGCCAACAATGAAACAGTGAGGGTAGCGAGGATTGGGGCCTTACCTAGTGGGTTTCTCCCGGTGCTGGATGGCATTAAGGTCTACCAGCAGCTTTGGAGCTGGTGGGAAGCTGCCGTGAGAAGCCAGAAAATGAAAGATGACTAGATGAGGTTGGTGAGGATTGGGGCCTTACCTGGTGGTTTTCTCATGGTGCTGGATGGCATTATGGTCCACCACCAGCGTTGGAGCTGGAGGGAAGCTGGCTTGAGAAGTGATATGATGAAATAGTGAGGGTAGCGAGGATTGCGGGCTCACCTAGTGTTTTTCTCCCAGTGCTGGATGGCACTACGATCCAACAACAGCGTTGGAGCTGGTGAGAAGCGATATGATGAAAGAGTGAGGGTGGCGAGGATTGGGGCCTTACCTGGTGGTTTTCTCCCGGTGCTGGATGGCATTAAGGTCTACCAGCAGCTTTGGAGCTGGTGGGAAGCTGCCGTGAGAAGCCGAAAAATGAAAGATGACTAGATGAGGTTGGTGAGGATTGGGGCCTTACCTGGTGGTTTTCTCACGGTGCTGGATGGCATTATGGTCCACCACCAGCGTTGACCGGTCAGTCTCAGCAACGGTGTACTTGTTAGCCACAACATCTGTTAGCTTCTTGGCAAATTGCTGGCCTAGACCCACGGCCTCATCAAGCTTCCGCGTTGCTAGTACCGGAGCCTGAGACAGGTCAACAACTCATCTTAGCGGGGTTTAGGGTTTAGGGTTGGGGTTTAGAAAAAATATTGTTTAGTTTTTTTTTTTGAGAGCTTATGTTTTCAATCCGAACTGGTTAAATGTGTGCAAGTATTTATTTGTGGGGCTACTCACGGCAGCTTCCCGCCAGCTCCAAGAGCCAATCACTGGGTCACCCCCAGAGCTTGCAGCTGCATTGGGATGCCTGTCATGTCAGACTTCAGACACACGACTTGCTTCAGGTTTGGCAAAAAAACAGGGAAAGGGAGCTGCCTAGAAGCTGCTACCCGTAGCCTCAAAAAATAAACTGCGATCTGCGCCCATGTATGATGATGACGATGATGATGATACATTGTGTTTAACACTTTTAAAATGTGGTCCAGCCAGGTGAAAAGCTAGGAGACAATAAAAAATAAAAAAACAAAAAACAAGAAATATGAATAAATAATGTAAACAAAATAAAAGCCAAGAAATAAAAATAAAATAAATAAAAACAAAAGAAAAGAAAAGCCAATAATTGAAATATAATAAATAAAAACAAAATAAGGGCCAGGAAATATAAAAGATTGCGCGTTAGCAAGGACACATCCAGTGCAGAGTCGTGGGTTACTCGCATAGCTTTGGGGAGTGGGGGAGAGGGCACCCCCAGCACCTTGACATGGACCATCACCCACAGGCCATGCTCTGTAGGCACACACCCCTCCCACCTCTTATCCCCCAACAACTGGACCTTCATCCCCAGGCCATGCACTGCAGGTACACCACCCTCCCACTGCCTATCCCCCGCCCCCCGACCCCAACACCAGGACTTGGACCTCAAGGTCCAGTGTACAGCCTCTGAACAAGAGCAGTACAAACAGGAGCAGATCATCTGTGCCACCCAACTTTTGGCTCTCGCCTGCAGTTGACAGATCATCACAGTGGGATGCAGTCCTGAGTGATGCACCCCAACACCAGGGTATGGCTCATACTGTAAAGCAGTACCTCCCCCCACATCCACACCCACCCACCCACACACACACACACACACACACACACACACACACACGCACACACACACGCACACACGCATGAACATACACATGCACTCACATGCACACACACTCACGAACACACACAAGGCCTCCAGCCCTCAGGATCCTACCTGCTGCTCCTTGCTAGGGTCTCCCAGGCTGGCTGCCAATTGCTTGCACACAGTTGCACATGTATCATCGTCAGGCACCAGGCCTGCATCGATCTGCGAGCAATGTAGCACCAAGGTGGTTTAGAAATTGATGTAACTGTAGCAAAAAACACAGGGCCCCCGTTGATAAAACAATTGTTTGGGGTTCAGTTCATCAGTGCTTTTTCTTTTAAAGCCCTTCCAAACACGGTTGGGCAAGTCCCTTTAGCCTATTTGGCCTACCCCTGGACTGTAACATACTCACATACAAACAAACATACATACATACATGCATGCATGATATATACGGCAAGGGTGAAGGGTGAAGGGTGAGGTGGCGGCAGACCGGCGGCTGTGCACACTAGCTCGTGCAGACACATGACATGCTGCATCCGGGCCAGTGACGTGTATGCATGTCTCAAGGCCGCTTCTGGCTCCAAAACTTCTCAACAGAGTTTCTAACACTGATATGAGGTCATCCACACAGCACTGGCTACCGCCAGAGCCCCTTGTATGATGAAGCACTTGGGGTAGGTGAACCAAATGAGAGTCCGTGGGAGTGATTGAAGTGCATGGAGGGGGTCAGCTTGCTCAGGACTCTGTGAACCAAGGCTGACAGTTTAGCGCACCAGGAAGGGGCCGATTGCGTCCACTGCGTCCTCTCCATTCTCTCCGAATTCGAAGTCCTCATCCTCGAGCATGTTGATAATGTAGTTGATGATATCCTCATCCTTACCGCTTGCGTCGCCTCCGTTCGTGGCTAGAATCTCGTGGAAAGTTTCTGCCACGCCCATGTCTAATTATAGCTGAGTGAGAGCCTACTGCTTTAGTGCTTTCACCTTACTCTGGACCACTAGCAGCCGCCCAGATCATATCCAGAACAAGAGGATACGTGCGATTATCTAATACGGGATTGTTAAGAGTGCGCGAACTGGGCTAGTATAGGACCACCACTTCGATCTGGCCTTCCAGATGCAACTAGCCGTACTGCCGATAATGCAAACTTTTCGTCGCGGGCGCCGATAATGCGACAGCTAGGGGAGCTAGGGCCAGCTAGGGGTCGTTCCCTGCCAAGCCGAGGAGCTGGTCGCGAAATAGATGCGGCTTGCAGCTTTTTGCTATGTGTTTTGAGGGAATAAAGACGACCTCTATAGCTGAAAACCGTGGGGATTTTTTTATCAATGTTTGTCCACGAATCTACCGTAGTGTGCCTAAATGTGCAGTAAAAAAACAGTGCTAGGTTTGATCTGCGCGTCATAGAGGCAAAAAAGCTGCTGTAAGGAGATGCAATAGGCACTCAGCATGCCTTTAGATGCATTTTAAGTCCATTTTGGGGCATTGTCTAGGCCATTTGAATTTTCCCTAATTAAGGCTTCTTAGTCTTAGTTACTTATTACAGTCTATGGAAACATAAGCTAAACTAAGCTGACGTATAAATCAATAGCTGCTGAATAAATTACTATCAAACCCGATATTTATAAGTATGATATGGCATCCTCAGAATTCCCATGTAGGGATTGTTAGATAGTCAAAATTCAGTTTTGCGCCCCCTTTGGGTTGCCCACCACCACTCACACACACACACACAAACACACACACACACAAACACACACACACACAAAAAACTTGCGGACACACTCACTATAGCATAGCCCCACCCTACAACGGCCAACTAGCTGGCTCCCCCCTGGCCAATGGTATCAGCCGCTAGCTGGCCTCTTGTCCAGGGTCACAGACCTGGCCGGATCTTTTGTATACAAGGTCAGTATGGTGCGACCATAAGGCGTACCATAACACGGACCTACCAACCCACCCACCCCCATCCATAGCACCCATTAACCCACCCATTCACCCACTCATACTCACCCACCCATACCTACCCACATTATCCACTACATGAACTGCCCTTGTCATTCAAACAGCCATTCACCCACTCATACTCTTGGCTGGGCTGGGCTGGGCTGTTTTGTGTGTGGGTGTGGGTGTGTGGGTGTGTGGGTGTGGGGGGGGGGGGGGGGGGGGGGGGTAAATACTTATTTCACGAGGTCCGAAGTGGTACCAATAAACTACCCTTACCAAAGCCTACTTATGAGTGGTCTCAGAATGTCGTTTGGAGGCCTGAGTAAAAAGGTAGCAAAAAATAAATGAGGACTGACCTTCGTGTTTGGTGGCCTGGATATTTTTGGGGGATGAAGGTTTTGTCCCATCCTTTACAAAATTTGCATCATAGCCAGACCTTGATATACACATGAACATTTATCCTACATAAATCAAGGCCCCTCCCTCATAAATCAAGGCCCCTCCCTCAGGTGTCTCATCGACTGATGCATGAAGTGGACTAAGGAGCCTTGCATGGAACATCAGAGGACAACTCAGTGTTCTAAGCAGCTGCGGTGCAGCAATGAAAGTGGTGAGAAAACACGACATTTTATTGTTTTCACATACAGGGGTGCGAGGCCAGCTAGACACCCCCCACATTCCAGGTTTCAAATGCCTTTCTTGTGCCCCTCGCCCCAAGTTGAGCAAGGATGGGGGGGTCGCTATCTATGTCCGCACTTGCCTAAATGCTACTTTAGTCCATGAGGCACCTGAATTAGGCATGGCCTGGATTCGCATACATGGGACACACATTGGTGTGTGCTATATCCCACATGCTAACAGCTCATACAACAAACATGGTGACGACTACATTAGTATAGAGGACCACTTCTTCACTCTGGGTGAAATCATTGGGAACTTCCAGGGAAAAGGCAACGTTGTGGTGATGGGTGACTTCAACGCTCGGGTTGGTCTTGGTGTGGACAATGAAGATACCGAGTTAGGAGATGAACCAGTATCCCAAACCAATAATACAGCCCCCAACCAAACCATTCAACCGAGGTGTAGCATGGACACAGCTCCCCCCAATCGATTGGGGGGGGCCCTACTCCAGCTATGTGTAGTAACTGGTCTTATCATCCTTAAAGGTAGAACAGAAGGTGATATGCAAGGTGCACATACCTTCTTTGCAGATGGCATGGACAAGAAATCTGTCATTGATTATGCGCTAGCCGCCCCTAGTCTTCTCAACACCCCAGGAGTCAAGTTTAGTGTGACTCCCAAGCATGACTGCCTTCTCAGGCCCGGGGGTAAAAAGTTTGACCACATGCCTATCACACTCCACATACCAGATGCTGCTCTTAGGCCTTCTCAAGGTACTATTAGTACACCTGCTGGTGGTAAACCTTCGCCCAAACTGAAATGGAAAGACAACTATGCCCAGATGTATGCGCACACAATTAAGCGTGACCCAGACGTTAACCGATTACTTGACAATGCACTCCATAGCTCATCTATGGAAGATTCAGAGAAGGGGATTGCTAGTGCTATTGAACTAGCCATAAGCAAATGCACACCATGTCACAAACCTGTAGCTAAACGTAAGCACGGGCCCGTGAACGCATGGTATGATGATGAATGCAATCGTGCTAGACAGGCAGCAAGCCAAGCAGAACATCAACATGGCTCTAGCTCTGACTTGGCTGGTTCTATGCACAAGGAGTACAAGAGGATTCTCAGAAGAAAGAAGAGGAAGCGGCTAGAAACACGCATGGAGAACCTTCATACGAATCTTCGGCATAATCCGAAAAGTTTTTGGAAAGACGTGCGTGAGCCTAACAAGGCCACTACGGCAGATATCACAATTCATGATTGGACTGATTATTTTGCAGACCTCTTTGATGTGCAAGGAGGTATTGATCCAAGTCTGGATGCTAGGGACTTTGTCCCTCAAGCTGATGGACCTCAGATAGAGGCCGCACCAACGTGGTTATGTCAAGACTTTACCACCCAAGAGGTGTTTTCTGTTCTCCAATCCCTACGGAAAAACTCCTCCCCCGGGGTAGATGGTATCCCTGCAGAATGGTACAGATTTGCTTCCCATGAGGCCAACTCCCGATTTGTACAAGCTATGACTAACCTGTTTAATCTCATCTGGAAGACCTCTTACCCTAGCCAATGGGCTGCAGCTGCCTTGGTACCCGTACCCAAATCCAAAGGCAGTGTTTATGACAAGGACAACTATCGAGGTCTTGCGGTGAGCAACTCCATAGGAAAGATCTTCTCCCTTTGCATGCTACGTAGACTAGATGATTGGTCAGAAGAATTCAACCTCAGAGCCGCTGGCCAATATGGATTTAGAAGTGGTAGGGGTACTGCGGATGCATCATTCATTCTTAACCATATTGTAGATAAATATATAGAGAAGAAAAAAACACTCTTTGTGGCTTTTGTCGATTTCAAGAAGGCTTATGATTGGGTCAACAGAGACTTGCTATGGGATTGCTTAGCAAGGCTAGGAGTAAAAGACCCCTATCTTAGTATTCTGAAGTCCATGTATAATCATGTCGTTTTCCAAGTTCGCCTACATGGGGACATTGGATCCTCCTTTCCATCCCTTGTAGGAGTTAAACAAGGAGACCCCCTATCCCCACTCCTATTCGGTCTGTTCATTGATAGAATTGAATCATTCCTCCAATCCAAGCTCCCAAATGTAGGGGCTGAGCTTAGGGGAAAGATTCTGCAATTGTTACTTTATGCTGATGACCTAGCTATAATGGCAGAATCCCCGGCAGATATGCAAGCGATGCTTGACTGCCTGAGAGATTTCTGCGAGGCTACTAAGATGGCTGTGAATATAAAGAAAACTGAGATTGTCGTTTTCAACAAGCAATTCTGTGATGAGGCCCGTATGGATCCTGATTACAAATTTGTCTATGATGGAGCACAGCTTTCTACAAAGTTATCTTTTATCTACCTGGGATCCCTCTTTGTGGATGGTGACTCAAGCAATCGTGCAAAAGCTGCTTTTTCTAGGATGCTCGCTAAGGCCCAAAAGGCTCACCTCATGCTCCGTAGGCGATGCCATACTATGGAGATATACAATATTGATATTCTCACCCACCTGTTTGACTCTCTTGTACAACCTATCCTGAATTTTGGATGTGAGGTGTGGGCTCCTTCTATTCTGAACAACACACTTATCTCAAATGACCATGCTTGTGAGAAATGGCATAGAGGTATACTTAAACAAATGTTGGGTGTTTGCCAATCTACTACATCTAATATTATCATGGAAGAGCTGGGTAGAACCCCGTTGTGTTTTGCTTGTCTTAAACAAGCTTTGCGCTTCTGGAACAAGACCATAGATAAAGAACCTGAGGATCTCATTAGAATGGCTCTTGAGGAATCTTTTGATTCCAACACTGGCTGGGTTCATGACTTACGTTGTGCTCTCCACAAGCTAGGATCCAGTAAAAACCTCAACATTTTGGAGGCTGTCGATGTCGAAGGTAGTATGTCTGAAGTCTTTGAGTCATGGAGGTTTAAGTACCCAAGTGACACCAATGCAGTCAGAGACATCCCTGATGAGAGAAGGGTTGGCTTTAAACGCCTCCGATACCAGAAATGGTTCGCAGCCAACAGCAATGATGAGAATGGCTTGATTCCCTATACATCTGCCTTACATAAGCAGGATCAGATTCGTTCTATAGCACAGTTTAGAATGGGTTCCCATTGGCTGAACACAGAAATAATGAGGGTGGTGGATAGAGCACACATCCCTCGTTCAATGAGACACTGTCAAATGTGTGGGTTCCAAAAACCTGAGGATGAAATGCATATGTTTGAGTGCCCTTTTTATAATGATATCCGCCTCCGCTACCAGAAGCTGTTTACAGATATTTATAGGCATGTCCATGAGGATACCGACTTAACCGTATGGAATGTGGAATTCTGCGATTCCACATTCAGAACCTTTATGAATGGAAATGGCACTAAGACTTTCTGGAGCAACCTAGCCGACTATCTTTCTACTTGTAGAAGAGCAAGACAGGAAGCCCTGGACTGCTTAGTGGCACCGTAATTTATTATCCCTTTTTTTCTTCTTTTCTTTTTGTGACTTCTCATTTGTTAGCTTCTTACCTCCGCCACTGTAAGTGGTTGAGATCTGGGTCCGGCTCTAGGGGGTTTAATACCTACGCCACTAAAATGGTGGTTGGGAGCTTGGTTTGTTTGTCCTCGACACACCCCTGATGTAATGGGTTTTTTTGCTTTGTGGGTGCTTTTTCTTTTTGTTTGAAGCACAGAGTCGCATACACCCTCGCGGTGTCAAGTAGACTTTAACATGTAATGTAATGTAATGTAATGTAATAAAATTTGGACTGTACAGGATGGGTCTTGACCTCCTCCCAGCCATTCCCGTATCGGGGGTTCGGCTGTGGTGCAGCCCCCCCCCCCCCCCCCCCCCACACACACATGGGGTGTACCTGGGTGTACCACCCGCACCAGAGAGTCCCTCTGTAGAAGACCCTGGGCGAGATGTACGTCTAGGGACGCGGGACTCGGCAGTTATCACTCTTTACGGGTGGGTCACACTGTTCTGCTGCCCATACAGCTGCATACAGCTCATCCCTCGCGAGGCTGCTGCGAGGGCCCTCGCGACTTCGTTTGGCGTACTCGTCTCCCCCCTTGCAGTACACCCTTGCCTAACCTTCTTTCCTTCCTCCGAGTTTCAAGACATGATACTGCGGCTGAGTTGCGATCTTCATTAGCTTCTTGCCTGTTTATTCATCCATTCATTCCATCTGAGCTCTGTGGCACCGACCCTGTATTCTGAGCATCGGTCTGCTCGGTAACACCCGTCTCGCACGCTTCTACATCTGCTTAGCCGTGTACCAAAGCCTGTTGCCAAATCCTCGTTCAAAGCCTTCTCCTTCCTCATTTTACGGTTGTTTGTCTGTACTTCGCCCACGGCGAAAGGCTATAGAGTGAGTTGGGGATTCTTCTCGTCCTTCCAGCTGCTGCCTGAGCTCTACCTTCCATTCTGATGATATAAACATTGCTCGTGTTATATCCCTGCCTCGCATAGGCCCTGTGACAAAGGCCCATATTTTCTCAAATTCATCCCTGACGTTCCCTTCCTAACCTTTGTAATGCCTCTTGGTATCATAGATTGTTCGGCACGACTTGGAGGAGGGACATTTTTAGCATAGCTCCGAACTTCTTGAAGACAATGTGCAAGCTTCTCCCCTTGCGTTCCAGCTCACTGCAACTCCTAGTAGCACTG
Organism: Chlamydomonas sp. ICE-L; assembly: GCA_013435795.1. Classification (NCBI taxonomy): domain Eukaryota; kingdom Viridiplantae; phylum Chlorophyta; class Chlorophyceae; order Chlamydomonadales; family Chlamydomonadaceae; genus Chlamydomonas; species Chlamydomonas sp. ICE-L. Next base: position 8,091,024 of record JACBWV010000825.1, on the reverse strand, counting down.
CTCGGACTGGTCTCCTTAGGACATGTCTTCTCTATTGGACCACAGTACCAGCGGACAACCCCCAAAGGTGCAGGACTTTTGTAAACTTCCCTTTCTCGATGCATTACCCGGCGAATTAGCTCATAGTTGCTCGGAGGTTAATTCGCTGATGCGTTTGTACTTCGGACCGATTGGGTCTCTGTGGAAGCCTCTGGATGGCCGTGCGATAGGGGGTCAGTACAACATCAATGTCGATTCATACAACACGAGTGAGGAAACAATCAAGCCCACTTCTGTTTGGCGTCCTGCTGAGAATTCCCCTCTTATCCCCCCTCCCCCTCCCCCTCCCCCTCCCTAAAAATATAAAAGTCTCTTTAATAGGTTTTTCTCCCCCTCCCCCTCCCCCTCCCCTCCCCCACCCCCCCATATCTTTCACACACAAATCCACCCACATACCAACCATAACAAGCCCAGATAGAGATGCACACATGCTTTGAAATACGCAACCACACGGGGGTGCAAGATCTCATCGGGGCCTTCCCTTGCCCTGTATGGCTCAAAACCAGTTCCACCCCCTCCCTCAGTCTTGCTCCACCCCGAGATATATTTCAGTTTTTATCAGCCCCCTTCCCCACCACACTTCCTCCCCTCCTCAAACCTCATCATGGTTGCATGGTTCTTGACTGTAGACATGAGACTTAAATGGTCCTTCTCCCAGTCTGACACCATGTTTTCCCCCACACGTGTCGGGTCTCACAATTGGCTCCGAAATCAATTGTGAGATCCAGTAAATGGTACTTCTCCCAATCTGATACTGTGTTTTCCTACACAAGGGTCAGGTCTCACAATTGGCTCCGAAACCAATTGTGATAACCAATAAGTTGTACTTCTCCAAATCTGATGCAGCGTTTTCCTCCACAAGAGTCGGGTCTCACAAATGGCTTCGAACCCACCCCACCCCCACCCCCACCCCCCACCCCTTCCACTTACCCACTCACCGCAATTCCCCCCCACCCTCCCCCCCACCATGGCAGTTTTTGTGCTTTCATGCTATAGCGGACAACAGCTTCTGTCCCCCCCCCCCCCCCCCCCCCCCCCCCCCTCCCCCCCCACCACTTCTACCTACCCACTCACCTAAATCCCCCCCCCCCCCCACACCCCCACCCCCCACCCCCCCCCACCCCACCCCTGGCAGGTTTCGTGCTTTCATGCTATAGCGGACAGCAGCTCCTGTCCACCCCCACAAATAAATCCTCCACCGGTACCTGCAAAGATTGCGGGCTGGGCACATACTCTGTAGATGGACTTAGTTGTATCCCTTGCAAAGTGGGACGATACACAAATATCGTTAAAACTTTGGTGAGTGTTCCCAATTATTTCTGAAAGTGGGAGTGTTCTAAGTCAGCAACTCTAAGTCAGCACTCTGCAGCGCCGACTTCCAGCTGGACATGGACCAAGGTGGAGTGGGGGGAGGTGGAGTGGAAGGTGAAGTGGAGTAGGAGCGTTCTAAGTCAGCAACTCCAAGTCAGCACTTTTCAATGCTCATGGACATCTGGGCATGGACCAAGGGGGAGGGGGGGGAGGGGGAGATCTGGGCATGGACCAAGGGGGAGTGGGGGGAGGGGGAGTGGAAGGTGAAGTGGGTGAAGATGACTGGCTGGGCGCACGTACTCCGTTGACAGACTTAGTCGTATCCCTTGCAAAGTGGGCCGGTACACAAATATCGGTAAAACTTATGTGAGAAGGCGCGTGTTGGTTGATTGGATAGATGGTGTATGTGAGTATTTGTGTGTATGTGTGTGTGGGGGAGTTGTGTGTTGGTTGGCCCAAAGATGTATGTGTGTGTGTGTGTGTGGGTGTGGGTGGGTGGGTGGGTGGGTGGGGGGGGGGTATAGAAAGACGGCATCTACCATACACAAATATCACTAAAACTTCGGTGAGCTATTGAATTTGAAATTTGAAATTTGAAATTTCAGCTATCTGAAATTGAAATTGAAATCATCCGTGTAATACAGTTACTCACAGGGCGTGATGTTAAGGACACCGCAGCGTAAGCCGGAGCTAGCTATAGTCACCGTAGGACCACCACATTGAGAAGTATCACCGCCGATGCAAGCACCGTGGCCACATTATGCCACGGTGAGCTACCCTGCTGCTATCTATGGGGCAATGCTATATTTTTGACCCATTGTTTGCTGTTGATCTGGAAACTTTGATGTTGATCTGGACACTTGGATGTTGATCTGGAAACTTGAATGTTGATCTGGAAACTTTAATGTTGACCTGGAAACTTGGATGTTGATCTGGAAACTTTGATGTTGATCTGGAAACTTGGGTTTTGCGGCTTCTCGTACGTACCTAGACAAAAGGGCAATTGGCTGTAAAAAGTATCGCAGTGATTTAAATTGGATTTCCACTCTGCTATTTGGTGAAAGCACTTTTGTTTTTCAAATTTCGAATTTCGGATTTCGGGGTCTAAAATTCAAATTTCGAGTTTCTGACAAGATGTGAAGTTTTAAAATGTTATCTTCATACTTATCCCCCCCAAAAATAATTTCGGTCTTTAGGTGGTTCAGATAGCTTGGTGAAAGCGCATCTACTAGCAAGCTTGGTCATTTTCATGTGCCCTAGCCGACCCAAGGGGGTGATACATATTTTCATGTGCCCAAGCCTACCCCTGGGGGGGTGATACATATTTTCGTCTGCCCTAGCCTACCCCAAGGGGGTGATACATATTTTCATGTGCCCTAGCCTTCCCCAAGGGGAGTGATACTTATTTTCATGTGCCCTAGCCTACCCCAAGAGGATGATACATATTTTCATGTGCCCTAGCCTACCCCAAGGGGGGTGAAACATCTTTGCCAGGGATATTTTTATTCAGTTCAGAAAGTGGAATTTTTTATAGCTCTTTGGGTTTAGGCCTGTATAGCTTTTATACCTTTTAAGGGCCGATTAGGGCCATATATCAGGGTTCTTTATAGCAGCAATTGGGGGAAAATGGGGTCAAAAGGAATGATAGTTATATATTTGGGGGGAAACAACCTATGATAGTTACTTGATTAAGTCCCCCCCCTGTCAATAATTAAGGATGAAGGACTTCAAAAAAGGACTCAATTAAATAAGGACTTCAAAACAAAGGACAAAAAGGACAAAAAAGGACAAAAAAGGACTTCAAAACAAAGGACAAAAGGACAAAAAACAAAGGACGATAAAGGACAAAAAAGACAAAAAGGACTTCAAAACAAAAGACAAAAAAAGGATAAAAAAGGACTTCAGAACAAAGAACAAAAAAGACTTCAAAACAAATGACACAAAAATCAAAAAAAATACTTTAAAGCAAAGGACAAAAAAAGGAAAAAAAGACCTCAGAACAAAGGACAAAAAAAAGACAAAAAAGGACTCGTAAGAACTGTTAATGTTGTCTTCTTCTAAATGGTCTTCGTGGAATGACGTGCAGACGTACTGAGTAAATTGCTTGCCCTTTACTTGGTGGGTAAATCGTTTGCTTACTTGTGTACTGATATAAGATAAATATAAATATATTATTTATGTATCCATCCATCCATCCATCCATCAATCCATCCATGCATCCATGCATCCATCCATCCATCCATCCATCCATCCATCCATCCATCCATCCATCCATCCATGCATCCATCCATCCATGCATCCATCCATCCATCTATCCATCCATCCATCTATCCATCCATCTATCCATCCATCCATCCATCCATCCATCCATCCATCCATCCATGCATCCATCCATGCATCCATCCATCCATCCATCCATGCATCCATCCATCCATCCATCCATCCATCCATCCATCCATGCATCCATCCATCCATCCATCCATCCATCCATCCATCCATCCATCCATGCATCCATGCATGCATCCATCCATCTATCCATCCATCCATCCATCCATCCATCCATCCATCCATGCATCCATCCATCCATCCATCCATCCATCTATCCATCCATCCATCCATCCATCCATCCATCCATCCATCCATCCATCCATCCATCCATCCATCTTCGTCACCCTTCTCCTCAATGCAGAACTGCTCAGTATGTTCTGGTGGCAGGATCACGACCATGGGGACCTTGCCAGCAGCAGAGACTGTGAACGGGGTGGCGGCATACGTCTTTGGGGTTGGTGGTGCCACTGCATGCACAGTGTGTCCTGCGGGGACATACCAGCCCATTGACATGGGCTACGTTTGCCTCCCATGCAAGCCTGGTGAGTCAGGAGGTAGAGCAAGCCCTAGCAAACTCTACATCCTAAACACTTTGACATGGGCTGCGTGTGCCTTCCATGCAAGCCCGGTGAGTCATGAGGTAGAGCAAGCCCTAAATCCTAAACCCTAAACCCTAAGCCCTTTGTCATGGGCTGCGTGTGCCTTTCATGCAAGCCTAGTGAGTCTGGAGGTAGAGCAAGCCCTAAACCCTGAACCCTTTTGACATGGGCTGCGTGTGCCTTCCATGCAAGCCTGGTGAGTCAGGAGGTAGAGCAAGCCCGAAGTCCTTAACCCTAAACCCTAAACCCTAAACCCTTTGTCATGGGCTGTGTGTGCCTTTCATGCAAGCCTGGTGAGTCAGGAGGTAGAGCAAGCCCGAAGTCCTAAACCCTGAACCCTAAACCCTTTGTCATGGGCTGTGTGTGCCTTTCATGCAAGCCTGGTGAGTCAGGAGGTAGAGCAAGCCCTAAACCCTAAACCATTTGACATGGGCTGCGTGTGCCTTCCATGCGAGCCTGGTGAGTCTGGAGGTGGAGCAAGCCCTAAACCCTGGCCATGTTGCCAAGCTAAAGATTTGGGGGTGTGATGAGGGAGGGCAAAAAACGACCCAAAATCGCACCAGGCCCAAACGGATAAATCCTAAATTGCACTTTCCGCTGAATCCCACCCTAACAAGTCCTATGCATACTCCCTTTGTGCGTCCGACTGAAAAATTGAAGCCTGACACGTTATCCAACTGTTGTGTTACCAACTTGCTTCGGTCTGCTCCATCGTTGCCACCTTTCGTTCCGTTGCCAGCACACACCGCAAATTTCCCGCGTCGCTTGCGACGCTGCGTAGGAATTGTCTATAAAGCTTCTGCTAGTAAGCTAAGCTTTATAGGCATTGAGATGTCTAAAATTATGTAAATGTCTATAATTAGTATGTCTATAAATGTATATATTATGTATAAATGTATATAATTATAATGTTTATAAATGTATATATTATGTATAAATGTATATAATTAGAATGTTTATAAATGTATATAATTAGAATGTTTATAAATGTATATAATTAGAATGTTTATAAATGTTTATATTATGTATAAATGTGTATAATTAGAATGTTATAAGTAATAATATAAGTGTAAAATAGAAGGTATAAAAAACTGTATTAAAATGTATATATTATACTGTATAAGTATAATTAGAATGTTTATAAATGTATATAATTAGTATGTCTAAATCTTATAATAAGTATCCCTGCCCTTAGTATTAGTAATGATAACATCTCACAGGGCATGGTATTATATATACCCCGTCTTGCGGCGGTAAGGAACGGCTGCTAACAACTGGTCAGACAGCTTGCAGCAAGTGCTGACCAGCTTCCCCCTACCCCCCCCCCCCCCCCCCCCCCACACACACACCACCCAAGTCCTGATGCTGTCAGAGCTAAACTACCTTCACCCAAGTGCTGACCAGGCTCTCCCCTGATCTCCTTCGCAGGAACTAACGCAGTAACAACTGGTCAGACAGCTTGCAACAAGTGCGCCTTGGGTTACTTCAGTGCTACCCCTGGACTCGACACAGTTTGCCCCCAGTGCCCTGCTAATACTTACACACGATACTCAGGAGCAGAAGCTTGCACGTAAGTACTTGTACTTGAACTATGCCCCCCCCCCCCCCCCCCCCCCCCCCCCCCCCCCCCCTACACACACACACCACACCACACACACACACACACCACGCCTCCCCCCCCCCCCCCCCCCCCCCCACCACCACCACCACACACACACACACACGCACACACACACACACAGGTTTGTTAGGCCAATACCTCGAATGGCCCTCTCCCCACCCTCACACCCACCCACACCCCTCAAGCTTGTTAGGCCAATGTACTTACACACGATACCCAGGAGCAGAAGCTTGCACGTTGGTATTCTGGGGGGTTTCTTTTTGGCTTTTCTTAGCATTCTATTTCACTATATGTATGCCCGTCCGGAACGGGATGGCTCTATCGTAGAGCGATCCTGGATCGAACAGAAGCAGGTGCGGGGTCTTATCAGCTTGCTGGTTCGAACCCCATCTAGGTCACCTGGGCCCACCCGGAGGGTCGTCGACCGGCATGGTAACTGGACTCTAGGTGTGATGTAAGCCCGTCCATCGCATACTTTAGAGCCGGTTCCCTTAACCCCACGTCCTTAGAAGTGTCATTGTGACATATCGTGGAAGTTCAGATTTATTTATTTTATTTATTTTTTATCTATTTCACTATTTGTACTTGAACTTGTACTTTGTTACATAGCTTCAGCCGGCAGGGCAGGGCAGCAACTACTTACACCCTATACCCAGGAGCAGAAGCTTGCACGTAAGCATTCCGGGTCAGGGCAGCGCAGGGCAACAAATACTGACACCCACAACTCAGGAGCAGAAGCTAGCAGAGGGTGTGCATGTGTGCGTGTGTGTGTGTGTGTGTGTGTGTTTGGGGGGGGGGGGGGGGGACACGAATAACTGAGGATCGGTGGGTGGAGGGGGGGGGGGGGGGACACACACGAATAACTGAGGATCGGTGGGTGGAGGGTGGAGGGGGGGGGGGGGGGGGGGGGAACACGAATAACTGAGGATCAATGGGTGGAGGGTGGAGGGGGGTGTGTGTGTGTGGAGTGGGGGGGAGTCACAAAGAGCAGACATTAGACTCCGTGGGTAAACCATTTGGTTTACGCTATCTAACTAACTGACTGACACGGTTGGACAGTGGTAGACACACCAGTTCTGTCACTAACCCTCCCAATAGCTTGGCTCAATGCACGCATTATGTACGTGTTTTACAGTCCAGGGGTAGCCAAATAGGCTTCAGGGACTTGCCCAACCGTCAAAACAGGAGAGGCAGGTTAAAAATACAATCACTGGTGAACACAACCGTCAAAACAGGAGAGGCAGGTTATGAATACAATCACTGGTGAACACAACCGTCAAAACAGGAGAGGCAGGTTAAAAATACAATCAAAATACAATCACTGGTTAAAAATACAATCACTGGTTAAAAATACAATCAAAATACAATCAAAATACAATCACTGGTGAACACAACCGTCAAAACAGGAGAGGCAGGTTATAAATACAATCACTGGTGAACTGAACCCCAACGAATCATGATGGGGGCCCGTCGTCAAAACAGGAGAGGCAGGTTAAAAATACAATCACTGGTTAAAAAAGACAATCCCTGGTCAAAACAGGAGAGGCAGGTTAAAAATACAAACACTGGTGAGCTGAACCCCAACGAATCATAAACGATGGGGGCCCGTCGTTCGTGCTGTGCAGATAACTCAACTTCACGTTTCTTGTCACATTGGGTATGGGTGGGTCAGTGAGTCACTAGAATCCATGTGGGTGACAGCTTGTTCCCTAGTCAGGTGAGTGGTGGTGCTGTGTGGGTGTGGGGGTGGATGGGTGTGTGTCACTGGAATTCACCTGGGCAACAGCTTGTTCCCTAGTCAGGTGAGTGGTGGTGCTGTGTGGGTGGGTGGGTGGGTGTGGGGGTGGATGGGTGTGTGTCACTGGAATTCACCTGGGCAACAGCTTGTTCCCTAGTCAGGTGAGTGGGTGGTGCTTGTGTGGGTGTGGGGGTGGATGGGTGGTGTCACTGGAATTCACCTGGGCAACAGCTTGTTCCCTAGTCAGGTGAGTGGTGGTGCTGTGTGGGTGGGTGGGTGGGTGTGGGGGTGGATGGGTGTGTGTGGGTGTGTCACTGGAATTCACCTGGGCAACAGCTTGTTCCCTAGTCAGGTGAGTGGTGGTGCTGTGTGGGTGGGTGGGTGGGTGGGTGTGGGGGTGGATGGGTGTGTGTCACTGGAATTCACCTGGGCAACAGCTTGTTCCCTAGTCAGGTGAGTGGTGGTGCTGTGTGGGTGGGTGGGTGGGTGGGTGTGGGGGTGGATGGGTGTGTGTCACTGGAATCACCTGGCAACAGCTTGTTCCCTAGTCAGGTGAGGGTGGTGCGGTGTGGGTGGGTGGGTGGGTGGGTGTGGGGTGGATGGGGTGTGTGTCACTGGAATTCCACCTGGGCACAGCTTGTTCCCTAGTCAGTGAGTGGTGGTGCTGTGTGGGTGGGTGGGTGGGTGGGTGTGGGGGTGGATGGGTGTGTGTCACTGGAATTCACCTGGGCAACAGCTTGTTCCCTAGTCAGGTGAGTGGTGGTGCTGTGTGGGTGGGTGGGTGGGTGTGGGGGTGGATGGGAGTGTGGGTGTGTGTCACTGGAATTCACCTGGGCAACAGCTTGTTCCCTAGTCAGGTGAGTGGTGGTGCTGTGTGGGTGGGCATGGGTGCCCCCCCCCCCCCCCTGTTTAAAACCATCTCCGCCTTAAGTTCACGTTTCTTGTCACATTTATAAATCATTGAAGTCTTTGAAGCATGTTTCAAGCTGTGCAGAGATAGACGTGCTCTCTCAAATATGGTAAAAAAAGCTAAGCTAAGCTTTTCATGGAGTTTCTGTTTCATGGCTGCCACCCGGGTTACTTAATAGCTAAAGTGAAACACCCTTTTACCCCATTAAAGAGCCTTTCCCTGTGTTATTTGTTTCGACCCTTATTTGTTTCGACCCTTATTTGTTTCGACCCTTATTTGACCCCCCTGGGGTGGGCCCAAGGCAGGCCAATGCCCGTCCCCAGGGTGGGTTTCTTTCTGGCAAGGAGCCGGCCTTCAAGTAAATATGTACATATATAACAGTATATATATAACAATATAAATATGTAAATACATATCAAGAATTGATATGTAATATATATAGTAAGTATGTCAATATATAATACTATATTGTAATTAGATAACAAATGCAAATTGTAATGCCTCGCCACGGGGCATGAAGTTGAAGGACCCTTCCCGTCCGCTTGCACTAGGGAAGTTTACTATCGGTTCTGTAATTTAATACTATATTACATGTATTATATTACTATCGGTTCTGTAATTTAATACTATATTACATGTATTATATTACTATCGGTTCTGTAATTGGTATAATCCACCCTCAACTCGACCTGATTTGTCATGTACGCTATTCACGTAAATAAATGAAGAGTACACCTTATTACGAGGCGTGAGGTTTTTGGGGCCAGCCTGTATGCTTGCACTGGGGAAGTTTACTGTGAGTTTCACTTCCGCAGACCGTTACTGCGTCTGAGCTCGGACTTCCGTGCGACAGCACAGAGGGAAATTCACAGTCAAGTGTTCCATAACATATCCCACCTTACTCTACTTGACCATCTTGGAAGCCTCCCTTGAGGATTTAATGGCCAAATTAGGGTGTGTGTGTGCGCGTGTGTCTGTGTGTGTGTGCGCGAGTGTGTTTGTGTGCTTGCGTGCGTGCGTGTGTGTGTGTGTGTGCGTGCGTGTGTGTGTGTGTCTGTGTGTGCGTGTGTGTCTGTGCGTGTGTGTCTGTGTGTGTGCGTGTGTGTGCGTGCGTGTGTGTCTGTATGTGTGCGTGTGTGTGTGTGTGTGTGCGTGCGTATGTTTGTGTGTGTGCGTGCGTGCGTGTGTGAGCGTGTGTGTCTGAGTCTGTGTGTGTGCGTGTGTGTGCGGCCTCTTTCAGGGCAGAAGGTAGGAATTTGTAAACCTACCAACGGGCTCAAACCCCCGACCTGACCTGCGCCGTTGTTTGTGCTATGCAGATAATTTAACATTACCTTGACTCAGTATCTTCTGCATGCTTTGAATGCAGGCCTTGCCCCCTAGGAACTATGTCTTGCACACACACACACACATCTACACCACACACACAGACCCCCCCCCCCCACCCCCCCCCACCCCCCACCCCCCCCACACACACACCACCGCACAAACACAGACACTCACACCCACACCTACACCACCACTCACACACTGCAGGCCTTGCCCCCTTGAAACTGTGTCTTGCACACACACACACACACACACCACCACCACTCACACTCACTGACACACAGACCCCCCCCCCCCCCCCCCCCACACACACACACCACCACTCACACACTGCAGGCCTTGCCCCTTAGGAACTGTGTCAGCTGCTGGCTCTGGTCAATGCACTGCATGCCCTTCTGGCACCTACCGGGACAAGAATTTGGCAGTGTGCACAAATTGCCCTGCTGGCTTTTACGCACGTTACTCAGGTAATGCCACTGCTAGTTTTTTAGAGGAAAAGTCGGGGGTTTGACTCCCCCTTCAGTCGCTCTTGGCGTTGCAGGTCGTTGTCAACCGGGATGGTACCTTGTCCAGTTGCGGTAGGAGGCCGCTCCCCACCCGCGTACGATGGGCTCCCTTAACACAACGCCCCACCCGGTTATCATTACCACTGCTAGTTGTTTGGAGGAGCCCCAGATTCACCCCATTGTCCGTTTGTGCTACCGACCGACTGACAAAAAATTGAAGCCTGACACGTCAGCCAACTGTCTCATAACTAACTGGCTTCGGTCAGCTCCATCGTTGCCACCTGTCGTTCCGTTGCCAACACACTCCGCCAATTTCCGCGTCGCTTGGGACGCTGCTTAGGACTTGTTTTCTTTACCGTGTCGCAAATTGAGCGACTAGGTGCGACCCCAGTGCGCCGCGCTGCCCCCTGACCCCCCATCAGGGATATGTTCCGTAACATATTCCGATCGTAGGTCTCTTATTCCGATAATTTTGGCAAAAACGGGGTCTAATATCACAATCGTAATACATTACGGGAAAAAAATCCCTGAGCATGTTATAGGGCGGAGTATGAAGCATGGGGCCCCGGGGGGTTCAGGGGATAACGTGCTATGCCACAATCCAGAAATCCACAAAATCTAGAAATCTGGCTTGCGTCGCAACTTTTGCTACATACCGTTACTGGAACGGTGACTACGGCTAGCTCTGGCTTACGCTGTGGTGTCCTTAACTTCACGTCCTGAGAGTGACTTCATTACTCGGATGTTTCAATTTCAATTTCAATACCGGTACTGAACGCACAGAAAGCTGGAAAGCAAGTTCTATGCAGCGTCGCCTGCGACGCTAAAAATGGCGGAGAGTGATCGCGACGGAGCAACAGGGACCTGCACAGCGACAGGCACCTGCAGGTGGCAACAGAAGCGAGTTAGTTACGAGACCGTTGGCTGACGTGTCAGGCTACATCACGGTCAGACGGTCGGTTGGTCGGTCGAACAGACAAATGGGTAAACATGGGGGCAGCCACCCCCTTGAAGAGGGGGCTCCGCCAAAAACTAGGTGATGCTTGTATGTGTTTTTACTGTCTAGCCGGTTAAGGCGTACCCAACTAGGCTAAATAGACTTGCTCAAGCTCAGTATTGGAAAGGGCTGTATACAAAACAAGCATTGGTGAACTGAACCCCAACAAATCGTAATTGGCGGGGGGGCGGGGTTTGTGCCATGCAGATGATTTAACTTTAATTTCTGTCTATCCGTTCAGTGTAAGAAACAAGTTCGATGCAGCGTCGCCTGCGACGCTAAAAAGTGGCGGAGAGTGATCGCGAGGGAGCGACAGGTGGCAACGGAAGCGAGTTAGTTACGAGATCGTTGGCTGACGTGTCGGGCTTCATCACGGTCAGACGGATGGATGGATGGATGGATGGACGGCCAAATGGGTAACACTGGGGGCTCCCGCCCCCCAGAAGGGGGGGCTCCGCCAAAAAAAGGTAATGATAACGCCTGGTGGGGCGTGGTGTTAAGGCAGCCCGTCGTACGCGGGTAGGGAGCGGTCTTCTACCTCAACTGGACAAGCTACCATAGTGGTTTACAACGACCTGCAACGCCAAGAGCGACCGAAGGGGGAATCGACCCCCCGACTCTTCATCCTCAAAGTGATTTGGTCTACCACTAGGCCAATATATATCACTGAAAGGGGCTCATTCAGTGTAACAACCTTAAGGGAGTGAAGGTGGAAAATGTGAGCACCTGCAGGGCTTTTTCTACCGCTATATATAGCGATCGCTAGTTTTGACCCCGTTTTGGCAAAACTATCGCTATAAAAGAAGATAACGCTTTTGTTTGCCCTAAATGGCCCTCAAAAGCTATACAAAGCTATAAAACGCACTACAATACTGTCCCTGGAGGAGGCCCTGTTTCAGCGAAATTATCGCTATAAAAAAAGTAAATAAAAAAAAAGTGTTTTTGTTTTTGCCCTTAATGGCCCCAAAAAGCTACAAAAAGCTATAAAAAGCTATAGAAAGCACTCAAACGCTGTCCCTGGAGGAGGCCTAAAACCATAAAGCTGGAAGAAACTCACTTTCAGATTTGAAAAAAAAGCCCTGAGCACGAAGGCATGGGCAGCAATCCACTCATTACTCAAATGGAAGGAGACCACTACCAGTTAAACATGGAATAAAGGGGTTTATAAAAAAAAGGTAATGATACTGCCTGGTGGGGCGTGGTATTATGGGAATCCGTTGTATGCGGGCAGAGAAAGGTCTACCACCTCGACTGGACAAGCTACCATCGCGGTTGACAACGACCTGCAACGCTCAGGGTCGCTGTAAGGGGAATAAAGGGTTAATATTATGCATGGTTCAACTTACCTTAGGTGCTTGTGTGGTGACCAGGGTACTTCAAAGCGCGCGCTGGCGCGCTACCTTTTTGAGCCCCACTGCGCGTTTTGTAGGGGGGACAAAGGGGCTAATATTATGCATGGTTCAACTTACCTTTGGTGGTGCTTATGAGATGACCAGGGTACTTCCAAGCGCGCGCTGGCGCGCTACCTTTTTGAGCCCCTCTGCGCGTTTCGCGCAGTTTTTTCAACCCCCTGTGGGCGCAGTGCGCAGTTTTTGCGCTTTTTGCACTACAAAGCGCTGACCAATTTGACGTTTGTGCGCTTGAAGCGCTGACCAATTTGGTCAGTGGAAGTACCCTGGAGGTGACTACCCCCTCCCCTCAGTTTTTGGGGCCTAGTAATGCAATCCAAGTGTAATGCTATGCAGATGATTCTATTCAGATGATTGTTTTCAAATTTCATTCATTTTTTACCTCTGGTGATGCTTGTTATTTGTTTTGTTTTTGTGGTTGGCCTTAGCTGGGCCTGAGCAGCTCTTTTTTTTAGTTGCGAAAGGAATTTGACCCGAGGAGGTGGGTCTCCCAACACAAACCAGCGACACCGCGGATTCAGTTCGAATGGTTTGCCACACCTACAAAAGAGTAGAGACAGCTGTGACATGTTGTTTTAAACGTTGCCTCTCGCTTTGTTTGTGGACCCGGGGGGTCATGCCGCCCAATATGCTACATTTAGTTTCCTGGCAAGTCACACAAAAAAACAATGCGAGAGTCAGTACCCTAAACCCTAAAATGTGGACCTTTGTTGTGATCAATTGAGAGTCCCCTTGACTCTGTCAAGCCGCGGGCAAACTTTTAGTCCAGTAGGGCACCAGGAAAAATGTCATCACCATCATCACCACCATCATCATCATCATCATCATCATCGTCATCATCATCATCATCATCAACAACATCAACAACATCATCATCATCATCAACATCATCAACAACATCATCAACAACATCATTAACATCATCAACATCATCAACAATAACATCATCATCATCATCATCATCATCAACAGCATGAATTTGCAGGTGCCATGTAGCTGAGTTCAAGTTCAAGTAGGTTTTAGTGCACTGATTGTTTTTCCGGCTACGATCAATTTACAGGTGCCACCACATGCACGTCCTCCCCAGCCGGTGCCTTCGTAGCGAGTGCTGGCTCACCCGACTACGTGCTGTGTGACCCTGGAAAAACAAGCGATGCTGAGGAGACCAACTGCACCAGTTGCCCAGCCGGCACCTACACGGATGTGCCGGGTATGCCTACCTGCATCCCATGCCCCCCAGGTCACTATGCCGTGGGCACTGCAAATACTGCCTGCAGCGCTTGCCCTGCTGGGACCAGTGTGGCTTGGGATCTGAAACAACCTTACCAAAGCTGGAACACAACACTGTATCCACAGTTCACGACTGCAGCATGTGTGGCTTGCCCCGCAGGCTACCAGCAACCACGGCCAGGGTCTGCTACCTGTCAGCCATGCCCATCTGGTTACTACGCAGGCTCCTGTAAGTTGAACATTCGGCTAGAGCGTATGGGTTAATATATGGTAACATGTGGGCAAACTAAGTGTACAAACAAAGTGCTGGCTGGAGACATGTATCCAAGTTCAAGCTCAATTAGGGTGGGCAAACATCTGCTACCTGTCAGCCATGCCCATCTGATTACTACGCAGGTTCCTGTAAGTTTAACATTCGGCTAGAGCATGAGTTTTCATTATGTCATGACAGTGGCTTGGCTTAAGCTCTACGCCTCTGTACCTCTTCCTATCTTTCTCTGTCTGCCTGTCTGTCTGTTTGCCTGTCTGTCTTTCTGTCTATCTGTCTATCTGCCTGTCCATCTTCCTATCTTTATTTGTCTGTCTGCCTGCCTGTCAGGCTGTCTGTCTGTTTATCTGTCTACCTTTCTTTATCTGTCTGTATATGTGTCTGCCTGCCTGTCAGCCTGTCTGTCTGTCTATATTTACCTGCCTGTCTGTCTGTCTGTCTGTCTGTCTGTCTGTACTGTCTGATCTTCAATCTATCATTTCCTTTCTCGGACCCCTGATACCCATTTGAAACGCAATGCTGCACCACTAACATACATTAAGAAAACATCTTGTTGTAGGTTATAGGCGGTGTTGGCATAACTTTAAAGTTGCCCTGACAATTATCACACAAGGCTATAAAACTAACAAAGCTATAAAGTAACTGTTCCCTTGGAGGATGCCTAAAACCAATAAAGCCTAGATAAGACTCACACTTATCCAGATATGAAAATTAAAACTGGTCTGTGTTCGGTTATCATAGGCCACCTTACGCACTTTAAGTCAGGATTCCCTTCACCACCACATACCTCCGACAAAACACCGCTATCACACATCAGCCACCACTTCCAAGGTTGACCATTTACATACCGCAACAACTTACGGCACCTAACCCCCCCCCCCCCTCTACAACTCCCCCCCCCAACACCCACCAACATCACATACACACAATCTCACCGTCAACTACAACCTCAGCCACTAACACAAGTCACACCAACAACACCACTACAACTTGGTTAATCAAGCCCCCTACGCACACTTAATGATAATCAGTTCCAACCAACCACTCACACAACACCCACACGCACATCTCCCCAGAGACGCATAACACCACACACCCAATACAACCACAACACATCTTCCAACCCACATTAAACTATTATACACCCCACCACACTCCCAAATCCCAACCCACAAAATACCCAGCCACACACAACAAACACACACACTTGGTGATCAAGTCCCTACGGTCACCGAAGTTCATGTCTATCTGCTGTATATTACTCTATCATTTAAATTCTACTTGACACCTAAATGTAATCTGCGAGGTGTGTATGTGAGACTCTGTGTTCTTTAAACCACAAGAAAAATGCACCCCAAAACAGAACTCCATTCATTGCCATTCAAGGGTGGTGTCTGAGTATGTAATACTTAAACGTTTGATCTAACCACCGTCCCCCCCTCCCCTCCCCTTTCGCGCCGTCTCAGCGACTCAACAGAACGACTGAACCCCATGCAGTCATCCCACCTAGGGGTCTGCTCTATGTTATATAATAGTAGTGAATAATGTTAATATATTGTGTTAATATATATAATATATAATGTTAATATATTGTGTTAATGTAATGTTTATATATAATAGTAGTGAATATGTAATATTAATATAATATTCTGTAATATTAGTCAGACGAGCCGTCGCACCAGAATTTCGAATGTATTTGAAAAACTAATATTATTGTGACACTGTAATAATATTAGTTAATATTAGTTTTTCAAGCACTCATGTTAGTTTCCGTTCCCTAGTCATTACAACCTATTGTCTCCAATGCCTAGTTAGCCAGACACCTCCCCCTGCTATGGACTCACTCAGGCTGTCCTCCCTTTGAAGCCACTACAACCTACTAGGGATAGGCAATATGATATCATATTGATATTATTATTGATATCATTATTGATATGTCATCAGATGATATCATACGATGCCGGCGGTCTGACTCAGTAACTTTGGCCTACGGCAACATATCATATGATATTAAATCATATGATATTTGTATGATATCATATGATATCATACTCGTCTTTGGTCAGCATCATATGATTTGCCGGTCCCTACAACCTACTGTAGCACGAACTCAGGGCCCCCGTCCCTAAACTATTATCTGGGTCGTCTCTCATCACCCTTTTCTCTCTTTTGAAGCCCCTTACTATCAAGTCACTCACGCTATTTGTCCAACCCCTCGGACCGTACATACATACACACAACATATGCTCCAATGCCTTGTTCCAGACCCCCCGCCCCCCCCCCCCCCCCCCCCAAAAACACCCCACACCACATCTCACGCATACATATGTCCCACGACCCCCACCACCAATGCCCAGCTAACCCACTAGCTCACAACAACCCCACCACCACCCCCACCACCAACAACACAACAACAACAACACAACAACACAGTGCCCCCCCCCCCCCCTCCCCCCCCCCCCCTTCTTCTCCAGCTCACTCCGATTGTCCTCCCTTTGCAGCCCAACTCGTTCACTGCCTCCAGTGCCCCCCCACCACCACCACCACCCAAAGACGCCCCCCCCCCCACCCCCCCCCACCCCCCTGCCTTCTAGCTCACTCAGACTGTCCTCCCTTTGCAGCCAACACAGTCAACTGCCTCCAGTGCCCCCCACCCACCCACCCACCCACCCACCACAAAGACCCCCCACCCACCCCCCCCCTGCTTCTAGCTCACTCAGACTGTCCCTCCCTTTGCAGCCAACACGGTCAACTGCCTCCAGTGCCCCCCCCCCCCCCCCACCCCTGCTTCTAGCTCACTCAGACTGTTCCTCCCTTTGCAGCCAACACGGTCAACTGCCTCCAGTGCCCCCCCCCCCCCCCACCCCTGCTTCTAGCTCACTCAGACTGTCCTCCCTTTGCAGCCAACACGGTCAACTGCCTCCAGTGCCCCAACAACAACAACAACACAAAGACCCCCCCCTGCTTCTAGCTCACTCATACTGTCCTCCCTTTGCAGCCAACACGGTCAACTGCCTCAAGTTCCCCAACAACAACAACAACACAAAGACCGCCCCCCCCCCCCCCCCCCCCCCCCCCCCTACTTCTAGCTCACTCAGACTGTCCTCCCGTTGCAGCCAACACGTCAACTGCCTCTAGTGCCCCCCACCCCCACCCCACCAGGAAGACCCCCCACCCCCCCCCCACCCACCCCCTGATTCTAGCTTCACTCAGACTGTCCTCCCTTTGCAGCCAACACGGTCAACTGCCTCCAGTGCCCCCCCACCCCCACCACAAAGATCCCCCCCCCACCCCCCCCTGCTTCTAGCTCACTCAGACTGTCCTCCCTTTGCAGCCAACACGGTCAACTGCCTCCAGTGCCCCCCCACCCCCACCACAAGATCCCCACCCCACCCCCCCCTGCTTTCTACTCACTCAGACTGTTCCCTCCCTTTGCAGCAACACGGGTCAACTGCCTCCAGTGCCCCAACACAACAACAACACAAGATCCCCCCCCCCCACAACCCCTGCTTCTAGCTCACTCAGACTGGTCCTCCCATTGCAGTCCAACACTGTCAACTGCCTCCAGTGCCCCCAACAACAACAACGCACAAAGATCCCCCCCCCACACAACCTGCTTCTAGCTCACTCAGACTGTCCTCCTTTGCGAGCCAACACGGTCAAAACTGCCTCCAGTGCCCCCCCCACCCCCACCACAAAGATCCCCCCCCCCCCACCCCTGCTTCTAGCTCCACGTCAAACTGTCCTCCCTTTGCGCCAACACGGTCACTGCCTCCAGTGCCCCCCTACCCCCCCCACCCCCCCACCCACGAAGACCCCCCCCCCCCCCCCCCCCCCCCCCCCCCCCTGCTTCTAGCTCACTCATACTGTCCCTCCCTTGCAGGCACACGGTCACTGCCTCCAGTGCCCCCCGCACCCCCACCACAAGACCCCCCCACCCCACTACCTTCCTTTCCTAAGCTCACTCCGACTGTCCTCCCTTTGCAAGCCAACAACGGTCCCAACTGCCTCCAGGTGGCCCCCCCACCACCCCCACCCCACCACCACAACCACCCCCCACCACCACCAACCACAAGCCACCCCACAATACCCCCCCCCCCCCCCCCCCCCCCCCACCCCCTTTCTTCTTCTACTCACCAGACTGTCCTCCTCCCCCCTTTGCAGCCAACACGGTCCACTGCCTCCCAGTGCCCCCCCCACCCCCACCCCCCCCCCACCGACAAAGACCCCCCCCCCCCCACCACCCCAACCCCCTCCTTCTAGCTCCCTCCAGACTGCTCCTCCCATTGCAGCCAACCTGTCAACCTGCCTCCAGTGCCCCCCCACACCACCACACACCACCACCACCACCACAAAGACACCCCCCCCCACCCCCCCACCCTGGCTTAGCTCACTCAGACTGTCCTTCCCTTTGCAGCCACCCGGTCAACTCTGCCTCCATTGCCCCCAACACAACACCCACAAAACCCCTCCCCCCGCCCCCGCCCCCCCGCCTGCTTCTAGCTCACTCAACTGTCTCCCTCCTTTGCACACCCAGCCACCGGTCAAACTGCACTCCAGGCCCCCCCACCCCCCAGACACAAAGATCCCCCCCCCCCCCATCCCTCCTGCTTCTAAGCTCCCTCGACTGTCCTCCCTTTGCACCCAACACGGTCCAACTGCCTCCAGTGCCCCCCCACCCCCACCACAAAGATCCCCCCCCCCAACCACCCCCCTGCTCTATCTCACTCAGACTGTCCTCCCTTTGCAGTCCAACACCGTCAACTGCCCCCAGTGCCCCCCCCACCCCCCCCCTCCACCACAAAGACCCCCCCCCCCCCCCCCCCTGCTATCTAAGCTCACTCAGATCGTCCACCTCTGCAAGCCACACGGTCAACTGCCTCCAGTGCCCCCACCCCCCCCCACCCCACGAAGCCCCCCCCCCCCCCCCCCCCCTTTTTTTTCCCCCTCCCCCCCCCACCCCTCTGCTCTTTCCAGCCCTCACTCAACTGTCCTCCCTTTGCAGCCCAACACGGTCAACTGCCTCCATTGGACCCCCCCCCCCCCCCCACCCACCACCCACAAAGAACCCCCCCCCCCCCCCCCCCCCCCCCCTTCTTCCGGCTCACTCTGACTGTCCTCCCCCTTCTGCGCCAACACGTCACTGCCCCTCCAGTGCCCCCCACCCCCCACCCCACCCCCCCTGCTTCTAGCTCACTCAGACTGCTCCTCCCATTGCGGCCCAACACCGGTCAACTGCCTCCAGTGCCTGCCCCACCACCCACCCCCCAACAACCATACACAAGACCCCCCCCCCACCCCCCCTACCCCGGGCTTCTAGCTCACTGCTCAGACTGTTCCCTCCCTTGCAGCCAACACGGTCAACTGCCTCCAGTGCCCAACGCACCACCACCACCATCACCACCACCACCCACCCAAAGACCCCCCCCCGCCCCCGACCGCCCCCCCCCCCCCCCCCCCCCCCCCCCTTCTTCACTCACCTTCATGACTTGTCCCCTCCCCTTTGCCAGGCCCACACAGTCAATCGCCTCCAGTTCCCCCCCCCCCCCCCCCCCCCCCCCCCCTGCTTCTAGCTCACTCAGACCTCGTCCCCATTTGGCAGCCAACACGTCCAAATGCCTCTAGTTGCCCCAACACAACAACAACACCAAGACCACCCCCCCCTGTTCTCTAGCTCACTCGACTGTCCTCCCCCTCTGCAGCCACCACGGTCAACTCGCCTCCCGTGCCCCAACAACAACAACACACAAGACCCACCCCCCCCCCCCCCCCTGCCTTCTACGAAGCGCACTCAGACTGTTCCTCCCCCCTTTTGCAGGCCAACACGGTCATCTCTGCCTCCAGTGCCCACCAACAACAACAACAACACAAACGACCCCCCCCCCCCCCCCCCTGCTTCTAGCTCACCTCAGACTGTCCTCCCCTTTGCAGCCAAAACACGGTCCCAACTGCCTCCAGTGCCCCCCCCCGCCCCCCACCCACAAGAATCCCCCCCCCCCCCCCCACCCCCCTCCCCCCCCCTGGCTTCTAGCGCACATCAGCACGTCCGCCCTTTGCACCCAACCCTGTCAACCTGGCCTCCCAGTGCCCCCTTACCCCCCACCACCCCACCAAAGATCCCCTCCACCACCCCCCCCCCCCCTCTTCGAGCTCACCAGACTGTCCCCTCCCTTTGCAGCCCAACACCGGTAAACTGCCTCCATCGCCCCCCCCCCCCCCTCCACCACAAGACCCCCCCCCCCCCCCCCCCCCCCCCCCCCCGCTTCTAGCTCCTCAACCTGTCCTCCCTCCTGCAAGCCAACAACGGTCCAACTGCCTTCATGCCCCCCCCACCCCCCCCACCACGATGACCCCCCCCCCCCCCTCCCCTCCCCCCTGCTTCTCTCCTCCCTCAGACTGTCCTCCCGCCTTTGCCGCCAACAACGGTCACACTGCCTTCAGCTGCCGCCCCCCCCCACCCCCCCCACCCACACTGATGACCCCCCCCCCTCCCCCCTTTCTTCTAGCTCACCTCTGACTGTCCCTCCCTTTGAATCCTCACGTTAACTGCCCCCATTGCCCCCCCACCCCACCCCCACCCCCTGCTTCTAGCTCACTCAAACGTCCTCCCCTTTTGCTGCAAGCCACACGGTCAATGCCTCCCGTGCCCCCGACCACCACCACCACCCACCCCCACCCACCACAAAGACCCCCCCCGCCCCCCCCCCCCCCCCCCCCCCCCGGCTTCTCATCTCACCTCAGCGTCCTCCATTTGCAGCCACACGTCAACCTGCCTCCAGTTGCCCCCCCCACACCCACCCCTGCCTTCTAGCTCCCTCATACTGTCCTCCCTCCCTTGCAGCCAACACGTCACCTTCATCTAGTGCCCCAACAACACAACAACAACAACACAATGACCCCCCCCCCCCCCCCCCCCCCCCCCCCCCCCTGCTTCTAGCTCACTCAGACTGTCCTCCCTTTGCAGCCAACACGGTCAACTGCCTCCAGTGCCCCAACAACAACAACAACACAAAGACCCCCCCCCCCCCCCCCCCCCCCCCTGCTCTTCTAGCTCACTCATACTGTCCCCCTTTTGCACGCCAACACGGTCCACTGCCTCCATGCCCCAACAACAACAACAACACAAATACCCCACCCCCCCGCCCCCCCCACCCCCCGCCCCCCCCCCCCCCTGCTTCTATCTCCCTCCTCAGACTGTCCCTCCCCCCTTCGCAACGCCAACCCTGTCAACTGCCTCTATGTGCCCCCACCCCCACCCCACCCCCCCTGCTTCTAGCTCACCCTCAGACTGCCCCTCAGACCTTTCCTCCCTTTGCAGCCAACACGGCCTCAACTGCCTCCTTGCCCCCCCAACCCCACACAAAGATCCCCCCCCCCACCCCCACCCCCCCCCCTCGCTTCTATCTCACTCAGCCTGTCCCTCTCTGCAGCCAACAAACACGTCAACTGCCTTCATGCCCACCCACCCCCCCCACCACGAAGGACCCCCCCCCCCCTCCCCCCCCCCCCCCTCTTCTAGCTCACTTCAGACTGTCCTCCTTTGCAGCCAACACATGTCACTGCCTCCAGTCCCCCCCCCGCCACCCCCCCCCACCACCCCAAGACCCCCCCACCCCCCCCACCACCCCCTCTTCCGCTCACCTCTGACTGTCCCCTCCCTTTGGCAGCCAACACCGCGTAATCACGCTCCAGTGCCCAACAACAAACACAACCAAAGCCCCTCTCTCCCCCCCCGCCCCCCCTGCCCTTCTACGCTCACCCCTCATACTTCGGTCCCCTCCTTTGCAGCCACAGACACTGTCAACTGCCCCTCCAATGCCCCCCCACCCCACCACAAAGATCCCCCCCCCCCCCCCCTGCTTTCTAGCTCACTCGGACTGTCCTTCCCTTTGCACCAACACTGTCAACTGCCTATGTGCCCCCCCACCCCACCCCCACCACAAAAGATCCCCCCCCCCCCAGATCCCCCCACCCCCCCCCCTGCGTCTAGCTCACTCATACTGTCCTTCCCTTTGCAGGCCAACACGGTCAACTGCCTCCAGTGCCCCCCCCCCACCCCCCCACCACAAAGACCCCCCCACCCCACCCCCCCCCCCTTCTTCTAGCTCAACTCTGACTGTCCTCCCTTTGCCAGCCACACAGTTAACTGCCCTCCAGTGCCCCCCCCCCCACCTCCCCACCCCCACCCCCGCTTCTAGCTCACTCAGACTGTCCCTCTCCCTTTTAAGCCAACACGGATCAACTGTCCTCCATTGCCCCCCCACCACCACCACCACCACCACCACCACAAAGACCCCCCCCCCGCCCCCCCCCCCCCCCCCCCCCCCCCTGCTTTCTAGCTCACTCAGACTGTCTCCCTTTGCGCCACAACGTTCACTGCCTCTAGTGCCCACCCCACCCCCCCCCTCTTCTAGCTCACTCAACTGGTCCTCCCTTTGCAGGCCAACACGGTCAACTTCCTCCGTGCCCCCCCCACCTCCCACCACAAAGATCCGCCCGCCCCCCGCCCCCCCCCCCCCCTGCTTCTGCTCACTCATACTGTCTCCCTTTGCATCCAACCGGTCAACTGCCTATAGTTCCCCCCCCCCCCCCCACCCCCCACCACAAAGATCCCCCCCCCCACCCCCCCTGCTTCTAGCTCACTCAGACTGTGTCCTCCCTTTGCAAGCCAACACGTTCAACTGCCTCCATGTCCACAACACAACACCACAAAGCCCCCCCCCCCTGCTTCTAAGCTCACTCGATACTGTCCCGCCTTTGCAGCCAACACGTCACTGCTCAAGTTTCCCCACAACAACAACACACAAATACCCCCCCACCCACCCCACCCCCACCCCCCTGCTTCTAGCTCACTCAGAACTGTCCTCCCTTTCAGCCAACACATTCAACTGTCGCTATTGCCCCCCCCCCCCACCCCCACCAGAAGACCCCCCACCACCCCCCCACCCCCTATTCTACTAGCTCATCAGACTGTCCCCCTTTTCCTTTGCAGCCACACGGTCACTGCCTCCAGTTCCCCCCCCACCCCACCACAAAATCCCCCCCCCCCCCCCCCCCCCACCCCCCCCCCCCCGCCTTCTAGCTCACTCAGACTGCCTCCCTTTGCATCCAACCACGGTCACTGCCTCCGTGCCCCCCCACCCCCACCACAAGATCCCCCCCCCCACCCCCCTGCTTCTAGCTCACTCTGACGTGCCTCCCTTTGCAGCCAACACAGTCACCTGCCCCCAGTGCCCCCCCACCCCCCCCCCCCAACCCCCCACCCCCGCTTCAGCTCACTCAGACTGTCCTCCCCATGGCGGCCAACACTGTCAACTGCCTCCCGTGCCCCCCCCACGCACCACCCCCACACCACCACCACCCACCATCCACCACGCACCACCCCACCATAAGACCCCCCCCACCCCCCCACCCTGCTTCTCGCTCCGTCAGAACTGTCCTCCCTTTCCGCCCAACACGGTCAACGCTCAATGTGCCCCACCCCCCCCACCACCACCACCACCCCACAACGACCCCCCGCCCCCCCCCCCCCCCCCACACCACACCCTGCTTCTAGCCACTCAAACATGTCCCCTACTACACTGTCCTCACCTTTGCAGCCAACACGGTTCAACTGGCCTCCAGTGCCCCCCCCCCCCCCCCCCCCCCCCCACCCCCTGCTTCTAGCTCACTCAACTGTCCTCCCTTTGCAGCCAACAAGGTCAAAACTGCCACCTCTATGGCCCCACACAACAACAACCAAAGACCCCCCGCCCCCCCCCCCCCCCCCCCCCCCCCCCCCCCCCCCCTGCTTCTAGCTCACTCAGACTGTCCTCCCTTTGCAGCCAACACGGTCACTGCTATAAGTGCCCAGTGACCCCCCACCCCCACCACAAAATCCCCCCCCCCACCCCCCTCTTCTAGCTCATCAGACTGTCCTCCCTTTGCAGCCAAACACTTCAAACTGCCCCCAGTGTCCCCACAACAACAACACACAAAGACCCCCCCCCCTGCTTCTGCTCATCATACTGCCTCCCTTTGCAGCCAACCGGTCAATGCCTCATTCCACCAACAACACACCAACCAACCAACACAAGACCCCCCCACCCCACCCCCCCCCCCTGCTTCAGCCCACTCAGACTGGTCCTCCCTTGCAGCCAACACTCAACTGTCTCTATGTGCGCCCCCACACCCCACCCCCACCAGGAAGACCCCCCCCACCACAAAACCCCCCCCCCCCCACTCCCCCCACCCCCTTATTCGAGCTCACTCAGACTGTCCTCCCTTTGCCATCCAACACGGTCACTGCCTCCATGCCCCCCCACCCTCCAGTGCCCCCCCCCACCCCCCCACCACAAGATCCCCTATCCCCCCCCCCCCCACCCCCTGCTTCTAGCTCATCTCAGACTGTCCTCCCTTCGCAGCCCAACACGTCAGCTGCCCCCAGTGCCATCCCACCCCCACCACAAGTCCCCCCCCCCCCACCCCCGACTGCTTCTAGCTCACTCTGACTGTCCCCCCCTTTGCAGCCACACAGTCAACTGCCTTCCAGTTCCCCCCCACCGCCGACCTACACCCCCCCCCCGGCTTCTAGCTCACTCAGAACTGTCATCCCTTGCGGCCAACAACGGTCACTGCCTCCAGTTCCTCCCCACCACCACCACCACCCACCACCACCCACCACCACCACCACCACCATAAAGACCCCCCCCGACCCCCCCCCCCCCTGCCTAGCTCACTCAGACTTACGTCCCTCCTTTCAGCCAACACGTCACAGCCTCCAATGCCCCACCCCCCCCCCACCACCAAACCACCACCACCACCACAACGACCCTCCCCTTCCCCCCCCCCCCCCCACCCTGCTTCTAGCTCACTCAGACTGTCCTCCCTTTGCAGCCAACACGGTCAACTGCCTCCAGTGCCCCCCCCCCCCCACCCCTGCTTCTAGCTCACTCAGACTGTCCTCCCTTTGCGGCCAACCAGGTCACTTGCCTCTAGTGCCCCAACAACAACAAACAACACAAGACCCCACCCCCCCCCCCCCCGCTTTCTCGCTCACTCAACTGTCCTCCCTTTGCAGCCAACACGGTCAACTGGCCTCCAGTGCCCCCCACCCCCCACCACAAAGAGCCCCCCCCTCCCCCCCCCTGCTTCTAGCCACTCATACCTGTCCTCCCCTTGGGCAGCCAACACGGTCACTGCCTCCAGTGCCCCCCCACCCCACCACCACAAAGATCCCCCCCCCCCCCCCCCCCCTGCTTCTGCCATCACTCAGACTGTCCTCCTTTGAGCCAACACGGTCAAACTGCCTCCCGGTGGCCCCAACAACACAACAACACAAAGACCCCCCCCCCCCCCCGCCTGCTTCTAGCTCACTCAGACTTCCTCCCTGTGCATCCAACACGGTTCAAACTGCCTCCAGTCCCCAACAGTACACAACACCACAAGACCCCCCCCCCCCCCCAACAAAGACCCCCCCCCCCCCCCCCCCGCTTTCTAGCTCACGTCAGAACTGTCCTCCCCTTTGCAGCCAACACGGTCCCACACCTTGCTCCATGCCCCCCACCACCCCCACCACAAAGATCCCCCCCCCCCGCCCCCCCCCCTGCTTCTCGCTCACTTCAGACTGGCCTCCCGTTGGCATAGCCAACACAGTCAACTGCCTCCAGTTCCCCCCCACCCCCCCACCACAAAGAACCCCCCCCCCCCGCCCCCCCAGCTTCTAGCGCACTCAGCTGTCCTCCCTTGGCATCAACCACCGGTTTTTCAACTGCGACTCCAGTCCCCAACAACAACCAAACAACAACACAACGACCCCCCCCCCCCCCCCCCCCCCCCCCCCCCTGCTTCTTATCTCACTCAGACTGTCCTCCGCCTTTTGCAGCCAACACGGTCAACTGCATCCAGTGCCTCCAACCCAACAACACACAAAGAACCCCCCCCCCCCCCCCCCCCCCCTGCTTCTAGCCTCACTCAGACTGTCCTCTCTTTCAAGCCAACCTGTCACCTTGCCTCCAGTGCCCCACAACAACAAACAACACAAGGACCCCCCCCCCCCCCCCTCTTCTAGCTACTCACTCAGACTGTCCCTCCCTTTGCAAGCCAACACCAAAAACAAGCTGCCTCCAGTGCCCTCACACACAACAACACAAGCCTCCCCCCCCCCCCCCCCCCCCTGCTCGGCTCACGATCGACTGTCCTCCCTTTGCAGCCAACCACAGTACTGCCTCCAGTGCCCCCACCACTCCCCACCACAAAGATCCCCCCCCCCACCACCCCCGTGCTTCTAGCTCACTCATACTGTCCTGCCCTGGTCGCCAACCCGGTCACTGCCTCCAGTGCCCCCACCCCCACCACCAAAGATCCCCCCCCCCCCCCCCCCCTGCTTCTAGGTCACTCAGCCGGTCCTCCTTGCCGTCCCCCCCAAACCTGTCAACTGCCTCCATTGCCCCCCACCCCCCCCCCCAACCCCCCTTTTCTTCCTAGCTCACTCAGCACTGTCCTCCCCCCATTGCAGCCAACACGTTAAACTGCACTAACTGCCTCCATTTGCCCCCCCCCACCACCACAACCACCACACACCACCACAAAGACCCCCCCA
Source organism: Chlamydomonas sp. ICE-L (assembly GCA_013435795.1). NCBI lineage: Eukaryota > Viridiplantae > Chlorophyta > Chlorophyceae > Chlamydomonadales > Chlamydomonadaceae > Chlamydomonas > Chlamydomonas sp. ICE-L. Next base: position 8,064,159 of record JACBWV010000825.1, on the reverse strand, counting down.
GAAACCCCACCCCACCCCTGCTTCTAGCTCCCTCAGACTGTCCTCCCTTTGCCGCCACACGGTCAACTGCCTCCAGTTCCCCCCCCCACCCCCACCACAAATATCCCCCCCCCCCCCCCCCTGCTTCTAGCTCACTCAGACTGTCCTCCCTTTGCAGCCAACACGGTCAACTAACTGCCCTCCAGTGCCCCAACAACACACACCACCAACCACCACCCCACCACAACCACCACCACAAGAACCCCACCCCCCACCCCCCCAACACCCCCATGCTCTAGCTCACTCAACTATCCTCCCTTTGCAGCCACCACGGTCCCCTGCCCCCTCCAGTGCCCCCAAACAACAAACAACAACACAAGACCCCCCCCCCCCCCCCCCCCCCCCACCCCCCTGCTTCTAGCTCACTCAGACTGTCTCCCTTTCAGCCCAACACTGTCAACTGCCTCCAGTGCCCCCCCCCGCCCCCCCCCCACCTACAAAGATTCCCCCCCCCCCCCCCCCCCCCCTGTGCTTCTAGCCTCACTTCAGACTGTCCTCCTTTTGCATCCACATGGTCAACTGCCCCTTCCAGTGCCCCAACAACAACACCAACACAAGACCCCCACCCCCCCCCCCACCCCCCCCTGCTTCTTCTAGCTCACTCCTACTGTCCTCCCTTGGCAAGCCACCACTGTCCAACTACTGCCTCCGGGCCCCCCACCCCCACCCACCCCCACAAGATCCCCCCCCCCCCCCCCCCTGCTTCTAGCTCACTCAGACTGTCCTCCCTTTGCAGCCAACACGGTCAACTGCCTCCAGTGCCCCCCCACCCCACCACAAGATCCCCCCCCCACAAACCCTCCCCCCCCCCACCCACCCTACTTCACTCACTCAGGACTGTCCTCCCTTTGCAGCCAACACGGTCAACTGCCTCCATCCCCCACAACACACAACACAACAAAGACCCCCCCACCCCCCCCCCCCCCCCCCCCCCCCAATTCTAGCTCACTCAGACTGTCCTCCCTTTGAGCCAACACGGTCAACTGCCTCCAGTGCCACAACAACAACAACACAACAAAGACCCCCCCCCCCCCCCCCCCCCCCCCCCTGCTTCTAGCTCACTCAACTGTCCTCCCTTGGCAGCCAACACGGTCAACTGCCTCCAGTGCCCCCCACCCCCCCCCCCACCAGGAAGACCCCCCCCACCCCACCCCACCCCTGCTTCTAGCTCACTCAGACTGTCCTCCCTTTGCAGCCAACACGTCAACTGCCTCCAGTGCCCCAACAACAACAACAACACAAAATCCCCCCCCCACACCCCTGCTTCTAGCTCACTCAACTGTCCTCCCTTTGCAGCCACACGGTCAACTGCCTCCAGTGCCCCCCCACCCCCCCCACCACAATATCCCCCCCCCCACCACCCCTGCTTCTAGCTCACTCAACTGGCCTCCCTTTGCAGCCAACACGGTCAACTGCCCTGCCCCACACACCCCCCCCTCCACCACACCCCCCCCCCCCCCCCCCCACCCCCCCCCCCCCCCCGCTTCTAGCTCACTCAACTGTCCCCCTCCCTTTGCAGCCAACACGGTCAAACTGCCTCCAGTGCCCCCCCATCCCCCAATCCCCCCCACCACAAGACCCACCCCACCCCACCCTGCTTCTAGCTCACTCAGACGTCCTCCCTTTGCAGCCAACACGGTCAACTGCCCTCCAGTGCCCCCCCCACCCCCACCACAAAAGACCCCCCCACCCCCCACCCTTCTTCTAGCTCACTCAGACTGTCCTCCCTTTGCAGCACCAACACGGTTAACTGCCTCCAGTGCCCCCCCCACCCCCCACCCCTCACCCCACCCCCCCGCCACAAAACCCCCCCCCCCACCCCACCCCCCCCTGCTTCTAGCTCACTCAGACTGTCCCTCCCTTGCAGCCAACACGTCAACTTGCCTCCAGTTCGCCCCCCCCACCACCCCCCACCACCCACCACCACCACCAAAAACCCCCCCCCACCCCCCCACCCGCTTCTACTTCACTCAGACTGTCCTCCCCTTTGCAGCCAACACGGTCAACTGCCTCCAGTGCCCCCCACCCACCCCCACCCCACCACAAAGACCCCCCCCCCCACCCACCACCCCCTGCTTTCTAGCTCACTCAGACTGTCCTCCCATTGCAGCCAACACGGTCAACTGCCCTCAGTTCCCCCACCACCACACCACCACCCACCACCACCCCACCACCACCACAAAACCCCCCCCGACCCCCCACCCCTGCTTCTAGCTCACTCAGACTATCCTCCCTTTGCAGCCAACAACACGGTCAACTGCTCCAGTGCCCACAACAACAACAACACAAAGACCCCCCCCCCCCCCCCCCCCCCCCCCCCCCCTGCTTCTAGCTCACTCAGACTGTCCCTCCCTTTGCAGCCAACACGGTCAACTGCCTCCAGCCCCCCCACCCCCACCCCCCACCCCACCACAAGACCAGCCCCCCCCCTGCTTTAGCTCACTCAGACTGTCCTCCCTTTGCAGCCAACACGTTCAACTGCCTCATTGCCCCCCCACCCCCACCCCCACCACAAGACCCCCCACCCACCCCCCCTGCTTCCTAGCCCACTCAGACTGTGCTCCCTTAGCAGCCAACACGGTAAAACTGCTCCAGTACCCCACCCCACCACCAACAACAACGACACAAAGACCCCCCCCAAAACCCCTACTTCTAGCTCACTCAGACTGTCCTCCCTTTGCAGCCACACTGGTCAACTGCCTCCAGTGCCCCACCCCCCAACACCCACACCAAAGACCTTTATTTCTAGCTCGCAGACTGTCCTCCCTTTTGCAGCCAACAACGGTCAACTGCCCTAGTGCCCAACAACAACACAACCAACAAAGACCCCCCCCCCCCCCCCCCCTGCTTCTAGCTCACTCAGACTGTCCCCTCCTTTGCAGCCAACAACGGTCAACTGCCTCCAGTGCCCCCCACCCCACCCCCACCACAAAGACCCCCCCCACCCCCCCCCCTGCTTCTAGCCCACTCAGACTGTGCTCCCTTAGCAGCCAACACGGTAAACTGCCTCCAGTGCCCCACCACCACCAACAACACACACCACCACAAAGACCCCCCCCACACGAAGACCCCTACTTCTAGCTCACTCAGACTGTCCTCCCTTTGCAGCCAACACGGTCAACTGCCTCCAGTGCCCCACCACCCCCACCACCACAACAAAGACCTTTATTTCTAGCTCGCTCAGACTGTCCTCCCTTTGCAGCCACCGCGCGTGCCTGCTCTAGTGCCCAAACAACAACAACAACACACAAAGACTCCCCCCCCCCCCCCCCCCCCCCTGCTTCTAGCTCACTCAGACTGTCCTCCTTTGCAGCCAACAAGGGTCAACTGCCTCCAGTGCCCCCAACCCCCACCCCCACCACAAAGACCCCCCCCCGCCCCCCCACCCCCCCCCCCCCTGCTTCTAGCTCACTCAGACTGTCCTTCCTTTGCAGCCAATACGGTAAACTGCCTCCAGTCCCACCACCCCCACCACCACAACAAAGACCCCTGCTTCTAGCTCACTCAGACTGTCCTCCCTTTGCAGCCAATATGGTCTACTGCCTCCAGTGCCCCACCCCCCCCACCACCACAACAAAGACCCCTGCTTCTAGCTCACTCAGACTGTCCTCCCTTTGCAGCCAACACGGCCAACTGCCTCCAGTGCCCAATCGGCAAGACGTCGATCCCAGGCTCCACCTCATGCTTCAACTGCTCTGGGGGCTACTTTGCTGACCAGCAGGCCCTGGGGCAATGCAAGGCCTGCACAGCTGGTTACTACCAGCCCCAAGGGGGGTCTTCAATCTGCTTACCCTGCCCAGCTGGCAAGTACTCTTACAAGGCTGCGACAGCGTGCATTAACTGCCCCAGGGGTACGATCACGTCAAAGCCGGGATTGAACAACTGTAATTACTGTGCTAGGGGGCAGTACGCAAATGCATCCATCGGAGCCAGTGCCTGCCTCCTATGCCCCTCCGGCACCTGGTCCAACCACTCCTCAGCCACTGTTGGTGATTGCATGTCGTGCCCAATCAACACGTATGCACCCCATCCTCAATCCACGGACTGCACTCCTTGCCCGGAGAAAGAATTCACATGCTCCACTGGCAGTATTCGTTGCACTAAGTTCCCCTGCCCCCCCCTGCCCCCCTTCCCGCCCCCAAGGCCCCCCCACCCCCCTCCCAACTCTCCTCCTCCCTCCCCATTTCCCCATCCTCCCTCCCCTCCTGTTTCCCCATCGCCTCCACCAGTTGTCGGACGCCGCCGTCAACAATGATACACATATGCAACTTGCCTCCCTTTTGAGAATAATGATGTACTGCTGGCTGGCTATTGTGTACCGCTGGCTGATACCAATATGCAACTTACCTCCTTTTTGGCAGGCACTGGATTAGGCAGTCATTATTTCCTGCATCATGATTAGGCAGTAATCCGCTTCTACGCCCATGCCCCTCCTTCACTCCCTAAAGAGTTATGCAGTACATCTTGCATCACTGGCTTGTGTACTGCTGACTGGCTTGTACTGCTGTGCATCTTGCATCACTCATCTCTGGCTTGTGTACTGCTGTGCATCTGGCATCAATCATTGCTGGCTTGTGTACTGCTGGCTGGCTATTGTGCACCAGCGGTAGCAGCTCAGCGCAACAAGGAATCACGATGCCATTCAAGCACTATTTCATTTTTGGGCTACAGGTAGCAGCTTCTAGGCAGCTCCCTTTCCCTGTCCTTTGGCCAAACCTGCAGCTATTTAGTATCTGAGGGCTAACACGATGGGCATTCCAATGCAGCCGTAAGCTTTGGGGGTGACCCAGTGGCTGGCTGTTAGAGCTGGTGGGAAGCTCCCATGAGTGAGAACCAAAGAGAAACACTGCATAAAGAAAAGTTATGATAACGCCTGGTGGGGCGTGGTATTAAGGGAGCCCTGTCATCAGCAGTAGAGAACGGGCTGCTACTTTACCTGGACAGTGCTACCATGGCGGTTGACAGTGAAACACTGCATTCAAGTATCAACTTTTAGGTGACAATATCATTGAGAGTGTTTAAGGGTGGTGATGTGGGCCAGTGGATAGTAGGTGGTATTAGTGGTGTTTGATCATTTTCACGTGTGTGGATTGTCAGATGCTACTGAGGAGTGTTTTAGTAAATGTTTGTTGCGGGTGGGTGGTGTCTGTGTCTCTGTCTGTGGCGGAGGGGGAGGGGGGGGGGGGGGGGGGTACATGGTCGTACATTGCTCACCGTCTGCTAGCTGAGTAAGCTTGGGTAGCATAAACCACTCCACACCACTGAGTTAACGTGACAATATCCTTCCTTCCGTATGATGAAACTGTCCAGCTGCCCCGACGCTGATCGGTCCCAGCATTGATTTTTGCTGAATATGTAACAATATCATCCCTATCTCTCTGATGAGTCTGGTGCCAGCGGATAAAATATAAATAAATAAAATAATAAATAAGACCGAATAAGAAAATAAATAGATCATAATAAGTAAAATAATATATAATAAATAAACAATATAATATATCTCTGAGATAATACATAAAATAATATATAATAAATAAATAAATGGTGTCTGATCCGGTCTGATCAGATGTCCATTTAGGGTGACTACAGTAGTGGACGGTATCTTCGCCCCAGACTAGAGAGTCCACTATTTTTAGCATTGCTTTGATGAATGTTAAGAAGCATGTTTAGGGCCAAGTGGATTGGCGCTTCTATCTTCTAGACTATAATCACCCATACCCAGGGTGATCACCCTCGCCCATACCGGTATATTCTTATACTTGTCGGTTTCTCAATTCCCTCACTGTTTTCAAGACTTATGTGTTGCCCACCAAGTCAACCCTCCTCAAACCCAAAATATTACAGTGTAATCATCTCATCGATGAGCGCTGTTGTCACCATATGATCCTAAAAAAAAGACCTAAGTCCAACCGCAGCTTTGCTGGAGTTAGATTTATTTTTAATTTCCGCACCTCTAATTCGTGCATCTGTTTATCGAATAAATTTATAATACATTTTCGTCCGTCATATCATGTACTGCCTGATTTTCCCTTGAGATGTACTGCCTGGGGTTCCCATGAGATGAGAACCCTCCAGCATGATCTGATCCGCACCTCTTAGAAGCCGCCTCCGGCGAATCTTGTAACTCATTCCTAGTTTCATTGTTCTTAACTCTCATGAACTGGAACTTGCACCTTGTTTCATGGCTCCAGCCTTTCAACTGTCAAGTATGCTCTCCGTCTTCGGACTCTTCTCTTCGTAAATTAAATACAATTAAACAAGATATTAAATCTCCCATGAACAATTCATAGGTTGGTCCAGGGGTAGGTCTGAAAGGATGGCGTTAGGACGCGAGGACTTGCGGCTCAAGGCAGACTGCAGGAAAGACAGGAGCAGAGACACGAGTAAAGACAAGAGGCAGCTGTTGTAGCAGAAGCAAACCCTAACAGAACATGCTATTGCGCAGCCGAATAAGTTTCGACACGCACATGCTTGCGGCCGCTTTTGGCCCAGTTGCGCCCCCCGGTTGCGGCCTATCATGTACGGGCCGGATGGGGCTGGATTGGTCGCCAGCAGAGGTCGCCAGGGTGTACAAAAACACGGTTGGACTCGCACCTTGCACATGATGGTACAACGGATTGTACAGTGATGGTACAGTAAGTACTGATTTCTGCGAACGTGCTACTTGAATGCTCACGCCTCGAAAGCCTAATGGTCAGCTGGATTAGAACGGAGTAGTCGCCACCTAGCATATAGTAGATTTCTTTAGAAGTAGTAGTTGGGTCAGCTGCCCGGTTTGAGTCTAGTCGAGTTTGACGAGTAACCCCCCTTCATACTCAAGGTATGTTATTTTGAATCTGCTCGTTACATTTGCTAGCTTGACTGGCCTAGTCTATTCCTCATCGAATACGTTGCCCGTGTTTGCAGACTTCAGCTTAACTCCGGGTCAGACTGCCCAGCTACCGCCCTTAGCTCCACCGTCTGTGGCAACTCATCTCGTTCATACTTACGATGGCAGGTTAGTGTCGACCCTGATATCCGCCTCTGCTCTGACTGCAACGAGACTGGCATTTCGGCGCTTGCTTCTTTCTGGACTTCGGCTATATTCTAACACCAGTCGTCCGATGCCCCCTTCCACTCCAATCAACTGTCTTTTATCGCATAAACTGCCGTGCGCCTGCGATGAAATCCCTTCATCCTTTCGGAAAAAAACTGTCACCACAATGTCAGGCTGATTGACCTTCTGTGCCCACTCGCCTTCGCTGTTCATATGTTTCCTCCAAGCTCTGTGTTTCAATTGTACATGCACCGTTCTATCACAAGGTCTCTCCCTCACCCTAAACTGCCCTACCCTATTCGCAGAAGTGTTGCCTTGTATAGCTGACGAGCTCCAAGTTCAGGCGATGCGATTGGAAGCTGCTACAGCCAGGTTTGTAGCTATCGCTGTTTGCCCCGCCCTCGTTTGTGCCATCAGATGAAATGGCACCATCAGTTTTCACCGATTTCTTCAGTTCACTCTTTTTATTTAATCATCGTGTCCCGTCTCCTGTCTCCACGCAGCGACTTCGATGACGAAGTTTTCAATGACCTTGATATCGGACCCCAGGGTTACGCTCATTCTAGTAGGGACCATAGCCTGCTGGAGAACAGCGACTTCATGGGCCCGAACAGCGAGGTTTTCGGTAAGTGCTACACTCTTCTGCTATGAAGCAGAGTTACTACCCTGGTTGCACATGATTCTTAACTGCTTAGGTTATCGTTTTGACGCCGTATCATATTCCATCTTTGGCTGGCATGATTCTTCAGCCAGTCATATTCGGGCCTCATAGCCGTTTAGGAATGTTTTTATCCCGTTTTTTTAAGGGGTACCTAGCTGATGGATTGTAGAGGAGGTGCATTCCGGTTTCATTACTAATTTATTACACTAGCGTGGATTCTTGTAAATTCTGTCTACATAATTTGGTTACTTGAATTGTGCCTGTGGATGGCTATGGAATGTAATGAATTGCTTCTGAATCTCACTTACATCTGGCCTTCTTCCTCCTAGGGTCTTATGAGTTCCCCCCGCTGGATGGATTGAATACAAGCCCAGGATGGTAAGGCAACCTGTTTGTTATTGCTGCTTGTGATGTGGGTGGCTGTTCCTGTTGTTTTCACTCCCTCACTGTGGATGGTTGATGGATACCTGGATGCCTTCTGATGCTGGGGCTAATTTTGCTACCTCCCTGCTTCAATGCATCCTTATAATTAGCATGGAAACTGTTGGCAGGCAGTTGCCAAGTTTACCAACCCTGTATACCTTGCTCTTGTAGGTGCCTTGGAAACCCCTCCAATGGGCTGAGTTCTGGCGCCAGCTGTGATTTATTCAATGAAGTAGATGCTGCAAACCTAGGACTTCGCCTTAGCAGTGGGAAGAGGTCAAGTGCCAGCAGTGGGCAGATTGACTCCTACCCTGAAGAAACATGGGGTGCAGCTGGTAACCCTGCAGGTGGGGATTTTGCTACGGTAGGCGGCCTTCATGTAAACTCAGGTTGGCAGTCTAGAGGAATTCTGGAGCCCAGTGCCTCTTTTCCTATGTCTATGCCCAAGGTTAAGGGAAACAGCTTCGAATCCAACTTTGTCGCACCTCAGCGCGGCCAGGGCCACAGCCAACCTCAATGGGTGGGCTCTGCCCCCTTTCATCAGACGGACTCTTCTGGGTGGAAGTCTGGCAATGGGCTCAACTCAAAGAATAACAATCTGGGACCAGTAGGACATCAGCTGTGTCTGAGCCCCCTCAGTGGGATTAGCACAGACATGTCGCTTGATCTAGGTGTCAGTGTAGAGGATGAGCTTCTGGGGCATGATGTTGGTGAGGATGGAGCTGAGGCCAGGCTTTACACTGACAGGCAGTGGCTGATGACGTCAGAGAGGACCAAGAAGCAGCTAGCCTCACGTGAGGATTGCATCAGCCCTAAAGCCTCTGGTGTCAAGCGACAAGCCACTACCGTAGCTAGGAAGCTGATGACCCACCCCGAGGGAAATTCTTGCCAACAGTGTGGTGCCAAGGTGCGTGCTGCTTGACATCATATGCTGTAACGTTTATTTACAAATCAGTTGTGGCTGAAAGCTGAAATGCTGAGCAATTTTTTAGTTGAATTCTCTGATACATTTTAAGATGACCAAACTGCACCAGGGGACCACATTTCGTTATTTTGTGTTGCTTCATAATGTTCGTCCTGGACGGGTATTACGGGTAGTACCCTGCGCGTCGATTAACATTTTGGGCGCGTCGACTCACAAACACCCCCTCGCACGCTGCGTACCGCTTAAGAAGTACGCCATGTTCGCCTCCGTAAACGGGTGAATGTGGCCGCAGTTGCAAATTTTCGTCGACCAGCCTTCCAAAGTTCGGGTATGGCGGGCCAATTAGCTAAAAACGACTGGAAACCTGTCAATCGTTGTGAGGTTCTTGCCGACGCTGTGCACAAAGCTGTGCAGGATGGTTCATCAGCCGCACCCATAGCATCGACCACAAGCGCTATGACGTTTCCTGGCGCCGCAAAGCAGCGTGGTAAAGGCCGCAGCTTCATTGTAACGCTCGATAACGGGGTAGATGTCCAGGCTGGTCTGAAGAGTCTTGTCCCGGCGAGCTCCAAGGTCGAACTGGAGGGATCTGAAGACGGTGACATATCGGAGAATGAGTTACCTAGCGATGTAAAAGAGGACGAAGTAGTCGACACGAGAAAGATTTTCGAAGATGACTGGAGGAGGTCCATGTGACAACTTGAAAGAGGATGGCTGCTGGCTACACTGAACCAGGGGCTGGAAGGCTGAGGCATGTTGAGCTCCTAGAATTGGACCCAGACAGTGCTCCACTGATGTATTTCCTTCGGTTCCTGCCCAAGAAAGCTGTGTCTGACACAATGGAGCTCATTGATGGGAGGGGGAAGCAGATGCACTGCCCTACATGGAGCATGGAATTGGGGGACTTCTACACATGTGCACGAGTACGCACACACACATCTACACACACAAGCACACCAACACACACACTTGCATGCATGGACATCACGCATCATTGGTCCTAACACATTCACACACACACACAGGTGCTTTGTCACACATGCAAACGCACCCACATGCATGGACACACACACAAGCATAGACACATGCACGTGCAAGGGCACACACATACACACACATGCATGTAGGTGCGTGTCCATGCGTGTGTGTATGACACATTGACAACACCAACTTCCCTCACTCGCACACCAACCACCCACAAACACCCACATACATGTAGGTGGGTGTCCATACATGTATGTGGGTGTTTGATACATTTGCACTATTACCTTCCCACACATACACACCAACCACCCACAAACACGTATGCGCACATGCATGTAGGCGAGTGTCCATGCAGGTGGGTGTCTTGTAATTGTGGGGTGGCTATCTGCTCCCCAAACAGTGGGAGAGGCTGTTTCTGAAAGGACAGCATGTCCGTGCGCGCGGAAGAGATATTCAAACTCTCTCCTTCGAATAGGAGGAGGCAGTAGTCAGAACTTGACCAGATTGTGGGGACAACTTCTTTACCATGTCCCCAAGGGGTTCTGAGAGTTTGAGGCGTATAGCTGGGGTCTCATCTACAGATGTTTTAATTTTGACATCTACAGATGGGGACATCTACAGATGTTTTAATGTTGAATTTGATTTTTCGGAAAACCTACCATTTTCAAATTCAAATTCAAACGTGTGGATGTACCACTAGCTTATTGGGCGATATACATGTGTTCTACTAATCTTGAAGTTGACGCTGTAGAAATCTCCATACAAATTGAGAAATATATGACCCTTATATTCCACTTTTCCCTAATCAATTTTTGGGTATTACTGGTAATACCCGGCAACCCAGGACAAACAATAAGTAGGCACAATATAATATCATATGATGCCGGCGGTGTGACTGTGTAACTTTGACCTAGGCCATCATATAATATTACGTAGTATGATTTTTGGATGATATCATATGCTATTGTACTCGTCTTTGGTCAACATCATATGCTATCGTACTCGTCTTTGGTCAACATCATATGCTATCGTACTCGTCTTTGGTCAACATCATATGCTTTGCCGCTCCCTATTCATTAGTGCACCTGCCATTTTTTGTTGCTTCAAAAACGCAAAAGCCTTGAAAACCCTGCACGCGCGCAACTCGGGGTAATGACTAGTGAGGCCGCCATGGTTTCGCTGGCTCAAGAGTTAGTCGTTGGGCATCAGTGCTTCTGACGAGGTAGTGATAACGCCCGGTGGGCGTGGTGTAAAGGGAACCCGTCGTACGCGGGTGGGGAGTGGTCTCCTACCTCAACTGGACACGCTACCATCGCAGTTGACGACGACCTGCAACGCCAAGAGCGAGTAAAGGGGAGTCGTACCCCCGACTCTTCCTCCTCAAGCGATCTGGTCGGTTCTGACGAGAGTTACAGGCGATAATGGTATTGCTCGGGTGCTAATGGTTTCGCAATGGGAGTTGGGAATTATTTATCAGTCAGCTGTCCAGATCGAATTTTCACGGAGCTCCCTTAGCGCCTGTGACCTGTGCCGGTGACGAAATTTCGAACAGAGTTTCAAGCTCCCTGCCATACGCTGCGAGAATATCTGTGATGCCTGGTCACTCATTACCCCCCCCCCCCCCCCCCCCCCCCCCCCCCCCCAATTGATCAGTATCAGGAATGTATTGCCAAGGCCGAGAAAGCTCTTTTGGCTGAGCCCCTCCTTTGGGGGTCCAGGAGCCCCAGATTCACCTCGTTGTTCTATCCGACTCTCTGTGCACCTGTTCGACCACATGAAGCCTACTTTCTAAACTACTAACTCGATTCCGTTGCCACATGTCGCTCCGATAGCTAACACTCTCTGCCAATCCTCTGTGTAGCTTGCAACGCCCTGAGGACTTGTCCTCTCAGATTGAAGATGTTCCTTCCCCTTGCTACTCCCATCCCTGCCCCTGCCTTGCTCACAGTTCTGCTCCGCCCTGTGCATCAAAAGTTATTTCGCCAATCCTCCCAACCACGTTGCCGTGCCCCATCTAGTGTCCAGATCATGTCCAGATCATGTGATCTCCAGATCCGTGCCCCATCTATTGTCCAGATCATGTTCAGATCATTCAAGAATCAAGCCTTGACTGAGTTCATAATGCTGATGCTGTTTTCCATGTGCTGCTTTCCATACCTTGCAGACTACCCCTGTTTGGCGTGCGGGTCCAGCTGGACCAAAGACTCTGTGCAACGCCTGTGGCGTGCGTTACTCGAAGATAGCCCGGAAAAAATAAAGACCTAGTTGTGGCAGTGCTCATATCAATGGGTCTGTTGGCACCGGGCGCGAACGTTGAGTTCACACATTTCACAAGACAATTGCTTGTCAATTTAGATGGGAAATGTTGCTCTTGTATATTGTGTACTGATGGATGCGTTTCAATGGGTGATCGATGGATTTCATGTTTGATCGCAGCCTCGACTTTGGAGAAGCTTGTATTGCGATGCTGAGTGGAGACTCGGAGTTAACGACAGATTCTTCTTAGACATTGTTTATTTTTGACCACGTAGATGTTGCCATGCACACTGCGTGGTTCTTTCGGAGGATAATATGGCACGTGCATCTCAATGCTAGGATTGCTGTACCACTACCATATATATTTCATGAATCTATAAAAATCTTGTACATGTGTTGTATTTCGGACCGGGACTTGTCTCATGTGATTGCATGATTGCAAACTTGCACCATGACAAACTTGCAGATATATTTTTGAGGGTTGCCTGACTCAGGTGGTGGAGCGAGAGGAATTGTAATCAATTGCTTGTCTCGCTTCAGGTCTGCCATCACGTAGATGCAGAGCCACATAGATACATAAATCCTTGATTCTGATCCAATTGTATTTACATAACATGTTACAGTCAACTTGACACCGCGAGGGTGTATGAATCTCTGTGCTTGATACAAAAAGAAAAAAGCACCCACAAAGCAAATAAAGCATTGCATCAGGGGTGTGTCGAGGACAATCAAACCAAACTCCCAAGCACCGTTTTGGTGGCGTTGGTATTAAACCCCCTAGAGCAGGACCCAGATCTCAACCACTTACAGTGGCGGAGGTAAGAAGCTAACAAATGAGAAGTCACAAGAAGAAGAAAAAAGGAAAAATAAATTACGGTGCCACCAAGCAGTCCAGGGCTTCCTGTCTTGCTCTTCTACAAGTAGAAAGATAATCGGCTAGGTTGCTCCAAAAAGTCTTAGTGCCATTGCCATTTATGAAGGTTCTGAATGTGGAATCGCAGAATTCCACATTCCATACGGTTAAGTCGGTATCCTCATGGACATGCCTATAAATATCTGTAAACAGCTTCTGGTAGCGGAGGCGAATATCATTATAAAAAGGGCACTCAAGCATATGCATTTCATCCCCAGGTTTTTGGAACCCACACATTTGACAGTGTCTCATTGAGTCATTGAACGAGGGATGTGCGCTCTATCCACCACCCTCATTCTTTCTGTGTTCAGCCAATGGGAACCCATTCTAAACTGTGCTATGGAACGAATCTGATCCTGCTTATGTAAGGCGGATGTGAAGGGAATCAAGCCATTCTCATCATTACTGTTGCCTGCGAACCATTTCTGGTATCGGAGGCGTTTAAAGTCAACCCTTCTCTCATCAGGGATGTCTCTGACTGCATTGGTGTCATTTGGGTACTTAAACCTCCATGACTCAAAAACTTCAGACATAATACCTTCGACATCGACAGCCTCCAAAATGTTGAGGTTTTTACTGGATCCTAGCTTGTGGAGAGCACAACGTAAGTCATGAACCCAGCCAGTGTTGGAATCAAAAGATTCCTCAAGAGCCATTCTAATGAGATCCTCAGGTTCTTTATCTATGGTCTTGTTCCTGAAGCGCAAAGCTTGTTTAAGCCAAGCAAAACACAACGGGGTTCTACCCAATTTCATACCTTCAAAAAAGACTTTACCAGTCTCTTGATCTCTTCATACATTCATGGATGAAGAAAGGAAGCTTTTCTCGCCCTTCAACTACTGGATTGCACATTAGATAATGTAGAGGAATCATTTTGCTCTCCGATTGGAAAATCAGGCTCTGAAAATAAGTAGTACTGTCGCCGAATTACCGTAGTCAAGTGGCTAATTGTGTAAGAAGATGATAAGTAGAAGTAAGAAGATGATAAGAAGAAGTAAGAAGATGATAAGAAGAAGAAAGAAGATGATAAGAAGTAGTAAGAAGATGATAAGAAGAAGTAAGAAGATGATAAGAAGAAGTAAGAAGATGATAAGAAGAAGTAAGAAGATGATAAGAAGTAGTAAGAAGATGATAAGAAGAAGTAAGAAGATGATAAGAAGAAGTAAGAAGATGATAAGAAGAAGATGTAATTGTGTAAGAAGATGATAGACATCAGGGTAGTACTAAGCGCGCGGCAGCGCGGTGCCGCGCTGCCTTTTTGAGCCCCTCAGCGCGATTCACGCAGTTTTTTCAACCCCCTGTGGGCGCAGCGCGCAGTTTTTGCGCTTTTTGCACTAAAAAGCGCTGACTAATTTGACGTTTGTGCGCTTGAAGCGCTGACCAATTTGGCAAGAAGTAGTACCCTGATAGGTATACGAAGAATCGGAATAAGACGCAGCAGCAGCAGCCATCGTATTCTTGACCTTGGTTACGTCCGGTAGCTTCAGCCAGCAATTTGGCTGCTAGCTGTTACTAATGTTGAAGCCACGAGGATGCTGACAGTTGTTTTATTTTTATTTTAACAAAACGGATCTTCGCCTAAAAGGGTGGGATCTCCCAGGGGATCTCCCCACATTAACCCTACACTCGAAGGATTACTTGTGATGTTGAAATGCTTTTCCCGCTTGTTACGGTAGTTGAACGACATTTCCCCCTGTAATCTGCACGTGCCTCAGTTAAAAACTTGAACTTGGTTACATAGCCCTTGCCAGCAATTTGGCTGCTCGCCGTTTTTGGCAGTAAAATAAATAATATCCAATGGATACTTTCAAAAATTCAATAGTTCTTAAAAGAAACTATAGCTTGTCGGTTATCTAGACCAGAATCAACTTCTTGCGGTGAAGGGAGCGAACCAGGTGAGGGACTGCTTCCTAGTTCCCTACGTCCAACGAAACATTTCAGGGGCATATCTGTCGGAACGACCCCCCCGATGGTACACGCACACCAACTGTATAGCCTGCGTCCTGCGACGCAACGGACCCTTGGACATTCCGTCTGAGACGGAGGACTCAGCGTCATGAGCAACACTGGTTCACACTTCAGATTGATAGATGTTACAGTCCAGGGGTAGGCCAAATAGGCTAAAGGGATTTGCCCAACCGTTTAGGAACGACTTCAGACTTCAGTGAAAAAAAGTTTGGACACCTATCCCTAAAAAACTGAGGAGGGCTACCCCCCCCCCCCCCCCCCCCCCCCCCCTCCCTTGAATACAAATAAGAGGCATGTATTGGAATTATATATGGATTCTGTGTATTTACGTTATGAAGCACACAATGGCATCCCCAGAATTCAGGGCAACCTAGAGCACCTTGCAGCTGACACCATCAGTTTTCTGTCTCTGCTGAAATCTGCGGGCTTAGTCCAGAGGGTGTATTCCTGCTGCTCATAGCCAAACAGGAATACTTAGTCCAGTGGATTGCCCAGGGACCTGCCTGGAAACTGCTGCTCGTAGCCAAACAGGAAAATTTAGTCCAGTGGATGGCCCAGGGAGCTGCCTGGAAGCTGCTGCTCGTAGCCAAACAGGGCAAGTCCCATGCAACGTCGCAAGCGACACAGAAAATTGGCGGAGTGTGTTGGCAATGGAACGACAGGTGGCCACGGACTGGAGCTGACCAAAGGCAGTTAGTTATGACACAGTTGGTTGATGGCCAGGCTTCAATTTTTGGTCACACAGACGGACAAATGGGTAACCCAGGGGGCGGGAGCTCCCAGGGTTAAAATCTATGTTGTCGGTCCACTGTTGCCACTGTTTCTTTTTTGGCTACGCTTAGCAGCTTCTTGACAGCTCTCTTTTCCTATCCTTGGACCAAACCTGAGGCTAGCTAGTGCTATTGAACGCTAGCGTGACAGGCATTCCAGCGCAGCTGAAAGCTTCTGACTTGACCCTGTGTCGGACTAATGGAGCTAGCTAGAAGCTGCCGTGCGCAGCCCCAAAAAGGAGCAGTGACTGTTACCACCAATGCACTGTTACAAAGGAAGTGAGGAGCCCCCCAGCGTCGACTCGTTCCACTGCCGGTTCAACTGCAAATGAAAAACAAATGGCAAATATCATCAGTTGTCTGTCCCCTCAGGTAATGTTTCAAAGCCCACAGGCAGGGATTGTTTTCAAATCTGAAAGTGGGTTTTCTAGCTTAATGGCTTTAGGCCTCATTCAGGGACAGCTTTTTACACCCATTATAGCTTTTATAGCTTTTTACACCCATTATAGCTTGTATAGCTTTTTACACCCATTATAGCTTTTATAGCTTTTTAGGGGCATTTGGGGCAAACTGTTTCAAAGCCCACAAGCTCATCTGAAGGTCATGGTGCAAATATAAACATATGCTCAAACCAATGTACTTGATAGAGAAGTTATTGCATCAATTGAAGCAGTTGGAGTAAAGCAGTTGGAGTGGAGCAGTTGAAGCAGTTGGAGGGAAGCAGTTGAGGCAGTTGGAGTGAAGCAGTTGAAGTGAAGCAGTACGAGTGAAGCAGCTGAAGCAGTTGGAGTGAAGCAATTGAAGCAGTTGAAGCAGTATGAGTGAAGGAATTGAAGCAGATGAATTGAAGCAGTTGGAGTGAAGCAGCTAAAGCACCCTGGGTGTAATCGACCAACGACTGCAGATTCATAATGCTTTCGTCAAGGCGTTTTCCATGGTGTGCGGCACGCTCGATTCAGACCACAGACGAAAAAATTGCGAAGAACTTTTGAGATCGGCCTCGACCCCCTCCCCACCCTATATCTCAGCCCCCAGGCACTTTTTCATTTTTTCAACGGTTTCCGAGCCTACGACCAAATCGGAGACGATTAACAGCGTGCACCTCCCCACATACGTTTTGATGACCCCCCGGCGGACATTCCTTGTTAATCTGGTGGAATTTATCCATAGTTCCCTTGAACAGCATTTTTATCATGTTGCACTACTTATGTTTTCATTTATGTATTGGACGTTCCTTGTTAATCTGGTGGAATTTATCCATAGTTCCCTTGAACAGCATTCTTATCATGTTGCACTACTTATGTACTAATTTATGTATTGGACATTTCTTGTTGATTAGGTGGAGTTGATCCATAGTTCCCTTAGACATCCACATCCTGATCGTGTTGCACTACGCATGTATTCATCTATGTAGTGGACATCTCTTGTTAATCTGGTTGAATTGATCCAAAGTTCCCTTGAACATCCACATCCTGATCATGTTGCACTAGTTACGTATTCATTTATGTAGTGGACGTACCTTGTTGATCTGGTGGTATTGATCCAAAGTTCCCTTGAACAGCATTCTGATCATGTTGCACTCCGTTGCTGACAAGTTGTTCAGCTTCACAGTCATGGCTGCTGTCACCTTCTTCAGGCCACTCTCTATCTTGTTGTAACGCACTTTGCGGATGCTCTCAACTAAATGACGAACCTGTGTGTTTTAATGTGGTGTGGTGTGTGTGTGTGGTGGTGCCGGTTGGTGTGTGGTGTGGTGGTGCGGGTTGGTGTGCGGTGTGGTGTGTGGTGTTTTAGTATGGGTTGGTGTGTGGTGTGGTGTGTGTAGGTGTGTGGTGTGTTCTTCAAGCCACTATCTATCTTGTTGTAACGCACCTTGCACCTTGCACTTAATGATGGACCTCGAAAGTGTGAGCATGCTGGTGCAGGTAAGTGTGCTTGTGCTGAGCGTACTGGTGCTGGTAAGTGTGCTGGTGCTGAGCGTACTGGTACGTATGCTGGTGCTGAGCATACTGGTGCTGGTAAGTATGCTGGTGCTGAGCGTGCTGGTGCAGGTAACGGTGCTGGTGCTGAGCGTGCTGGTGCTGGAAAGTGTGCTCGTGCTGGCGCTGGTAAGTATGCCGCGCTGGTAAGTGTGCTGGTACTGGTGCAGGTAAGTGTGCTGGTGCTGAGCATACTGGTGCTGGTAGGTGTGCTCGTGCTGAGCGTGCTGGTAAGTGTGCTCGTGCTGAGCGTACTTGTGTTGGTAAGTGTGCTCATGCTGAGCGTGCTGGTAAGTATGCCGTGCTGGTAAGTGTGCTGGTGCTGAGCGTACTGGTGCTGGTAAGTGTGCTCGTGCTGAGCGTACGTGTGTTGGTAAGTGTGCTGGTGCTGAGCGTGTTGGTAAGTGTGCTCGTGCTGGCGCTGGTAAGTATGCCGTGCTGGTAAGTGTGCTTGTGCTGAGCATACTGGTGCTAGTAAGTGTGCTTGTGCTGAGCGTACTGGTGTTGGTAAGTGTGAGCATGCTGTCAACAAAGCATGTCATATGTTAAATATTCACTCATCAGTAGGGAACGGCAACTTATGTTAGTGTTTAAAAAACTAATATTAACTAATATTATTTATAGTGTTACAATCATATTAGTTTGTCTAATGAGTTCAAAATTCTGATGAGACGGCTTGTCTGTCTAATATCAACTAATATTCACTAATATTAACTAACTTAGCCTTTCTCTACTCATCAGTAGGCACCGGCATATCAAATGATGCTGACCAAATGCGAGTATGATATCATACAAAAATCATACAATTTAACATTATATGATATGATGGCCCAGCCCAAAGTTACATAGTCACACCGCCGGCATCATAGATGATATTGCATCATGGATGATATTGTGCATAATTATATAAATGCTAACTTCAGCGTAATCAGACTGCCGGCATCATATGATATCATAAGATGTCAAGGTATTATTTTGTCATTCCCTACTCATATTCCTAGTACTCACAGCCCATAAAGAAGCTATTATCTGTTACCCACCCCACCCAACTCCCACCACACACCCCCTACCACACAAACCCCAACCCCCACCACACACACCCAACCCCCCACCACACACACCCCAACCCACATACCACCCCAATCCCCACCACACACCCCCCTACCACACACACCACATTACACCACCCACTCAGCAATCAGCTAAGAGCCAGTAATATACTGTACCAAACAATCTGGCCACCCTTATTAACCTGAGATGCCCGGCCCATGTCGCGGGTTCATGCCCAGGTGGCGTGGGCCAAAGGCCTTGGTCGACGCTGAACCCTTAAAGGTCGACCACACGAGCCGGTTTAGCTTAAGGTTTAGCTTAGCCACTAAACCGGAAAGTTTAGGGTCCCGGCGTCCATGCTGGCCTGAACCCTAAACTGCTGCAAAATCGTCCACACGAGCATTTTGCGTCCACAGTTTGCGGTCGGTTTAGCTTAGGTGTACTGCCGGATAGCTTCAGGAATTTGAGTTTTTGGCCGCCCTTGTAAGCTTGAGGTGACCGGCCCATTCCCTTCCTTCACTCCCAGACTGCAAGTCCGTAGTTTTTTTGTGTGGCAGCGTCCCCCCTTGACATCACCAGCATCAGCACCACAACCACCAACACCAGCATCAGCACCACCAGCTAACAACTGTCCACTCCTGAGACTATCTGCACTCCCAGACTGCAAGTCAGTAGTGTTTCTTTTTGGCAGCGCCCCCCCTTCATAACAACAGCATCAGCACCACCACCAACATCACCATCACCAGCTAACAACAGTTCACTCCCATTCCCTTCCTTCACTCCCAGACTGCAAGTCCGTAGTGTTTCCTTTTTGGCAGCGCCCCCCCTTCATAACAACAGCATCAGCACTACCACCAACATCACCATCACCAGCTAACAACTGTTCACTCTCATTCCCTTCCTTCACTCCTAAACTGCAAGTTCATTGTGTTTCTTTTGGGCGGCGCCCTTCCTTCATACCAGCAGCATCAGCACCACACCGGCCACCAGCACCAACATCAGCACCACCACCAGCATCAGCACCAGCTAACAACTGTCCACTCCTGAGACTTCCTCCAATCCCAGACTGCAAGTCCGTAGTGTTTCTTTTGGGGGGAGCCCCCCTTTCATAACAACAGCATCAGCACCACACCCACCACCAACATCACCAGCATCAGCACAACCAACATCACCAGCACCACGACCACCACCAGCACCACCCTTCATAACAACAGCATCAGCACCACACCCACCACCTCCACCAGCACTACTACCACCACCAACATCACCATCACCACCACCAACATCAGCACCATCACCACCACCCTTCATAACAACAGCATCAGCACCACACCCACACCCACCACCTCCACCATCACCAGAAACCACCACCACCATCAGCACCATCACCACAACCAGCACCAGCATCAGCTACCAACTGTCCAGTCCTGTGACTTCCTTCACTCTTAAACTGCAAGTCCGTAGTGTTTCTTTTTGGCGGAGCCCCCCTTTCATAACACAGCATAAGCACCCCACACACCACCAACATCAGCACCATTAGCACCACCACCATCACCTCCACCACCAGCATCAGCACCAGATAACAACTGTCCACTCCTGAGACTTCCTCCAATCCCAGACTGCAAGTCCATAGTGTTTCTTTTTAGCGGAGCCCCCCCTTCATTACAACAGCATAAGCTCCACACCTACCACCAACACCAACAGCACCACCAACATCACTACCACCAACAACAACATCACCACCACCAACATCACCACCACGACCACCACCCATCATAACAACAGCATCAGCACCACCTCCACCACCTCCACCAGCACCACAACCACCACCAACATCACCACCACCAGCATCAGCACCAGATAACAACTGTCCACTCCTGAGACTTCCTTCACTCCCAGACTGCAAGTCCGTAGTGTTTCTTTTTGACGGAGCCCTCCCTTCATAACAACAGCATCAGCACCACAACTACCACCACCACAACCACCACCAACATCACCTCCACCACCAGCATCCACCAGCTAACAACTGTCCACTCCTGTGACTTCCTTCACTCTCAGACTGCAAGTCCGTAGTGTTTCTTTTTGACGGAGCCCTCCCTTCATAACAACAGCATCAGCACCACAACTACCACCACCACCAACATCACCTCCACCACCACATCTACCACATCTACCACATCTACCAGCTAACAACTGTCCACTCCTGTGACTTCCTTCACTCTCAGACTGCAAGTCCGTAGTGTTTCTTTTTGGCGGGGCCCCCCCTTCATAACAACAGCATAAGCACCACACCCACCACCACCATCACCACCGCCAGCATCAGCACCAGCTAACAACTGCCCCGTCCAGGGTACCACTTAGCGCGTGCGGCAGCGCGGTGCCGCGCTGCCTTATTGCGCCCCTCTGCGCGTTTCGCGCAGTTTTTTCAACTCTCAGTAGGCGCAGCGCACAGTTTTGCGCTTTTTGCACTAAACGTTTGTGCGCTTTAAGAGCTGGCCAATTTGTCAAGTAGTACCCTGGTCCAGTCCTGTGACTTCATACACTCCCAGACTGCAAGTCCCCCCCCCCCCCCCCCCCCCCCCCCCCCTCCACCCTAGTACTTAGTTGTAGTGAGCTTTGCTAGGTGGTTTGGGATAGGCGACAGCTCAGCCACTTTTTTTGCGTGGTCTAGACACCTTCACTCCCAGACTGAAAGTCAGAACTGTTTCTTTTGGGCGAAGCCCCCCCTTCATAACAACAGCATAAGCACCACACCCACCACCAACATCACCACCACCACCAGCATCAGGACCAGCTAACAACTGCCCAGTACTCCAGTCCTGTGACTTCCTTCACTCCCAGACTGAAAGTCAGTATAGTTTCTTTTTGCCCCCCCCCCCCCCCCCCCCCCCCCTCATAACAATAGCATCAGCATCACCCCCATCAGTACAACAACCACCACCAGCATCACCACCACCACCAGCATCAGCACCACCACCATCAGTACCACCACCACCACCACCACCATCAGTACCACCACCAACAACATCATCACCACCACCACCAGCAACAGCACCACCACCATCAGTACCACAACCACCACCAGCATCACCACAACCACCAGCACCACCACCATCAGTACCACCACCAACAACAGCATCACCACCACCACCAGCATCACCAACACCACCATCAGTACCACCACCACCGCCAGCATCACCACCACCACCACCAGCAACTGCACCACCACCAGCATCAGCACCACCACCATCAGTACCACCACCACAAACAGCATCACCACCACCAACAGCATCACCACCACCAACAGCATCAGCACCACCACCATCAGTACCACAACCACCAACAACATCACCACCACCACCAGCATCAGCACCACCACCATCAGTACCACAACCACCACCAGCATCACCACCACCACCAGCATCAGCACCACCACCAGCACCACCACCATCAGTACCACAACCACCACCAGCATCACCACCACCACCAGCATCAGCACCACCACCATCAGTACCACCACCACCAACAGCATCAGCACCACAACCAGCATCAGCACCACCACCATCAGTACCACAACCACCAACAACATCACCACCACCACCAGCATCCAGCACCACCACCATCAGTACACAACCACCACCAGCATCACCACACCACCATCAGTACCACAACCACCACCAGCATCACCACACCACCCAGCATCAGCATCAGCACCACCATCATCAGTACCACCACCCACCACCAGCATCACCACCACCACCAGCATCAACCACCCATCAGTACCACAACCACCACCAGGCATCACCACCACCACCAGCATCAGCCACCCAACACCATCCTGATACCACAACCACACCAGCTCAGCACACAACCTCAGTACCACACACCACCAGCATCACCACCACCAACCAGAATCAGCAACATCAACCATCAGACCACAAAAACCACCCAGCATCACCACCACCCACCAGCATCCCACCACCACCATCTGACCACAACCACCACAGCATCACCAACCACCCACCAGCATCAGCCTCAGCACACCCACAATCACAGGACCACAACCACCACCAGCATCACCACCACCACCAGCACCACCACCATCAGTACCACAACCACCACAAGCATCACCACCACCACCGCATCAGCACCACCACCATCAGTGCCAAAACCACCACCGCAACACCACCACCCACCAGCACTCAGCATCAGCACCACCACCCCAGTACCACACCCCACCAGCATCAGCACCCACCACCATCAAGTAACCACCAACCACCACCAGCATCACCACCACCACCAGCATCAGCACCACCACCATCAGTACCACAACCACCACCAGCATCACCACCACCACCAGCATCAGCACCACCACCATCAGTACCACAACCACCACCAGCATCACCACCACCACCAGCATCACCACCACCAGCATCAGTACCACAACCACCACCAGCATCACCACCACCACCAGCATCAGCATCAGCACCACCACCATCAGTACCACAACCACCACCAGCATCACCACCATCAGTACCACAACCACCACCAGCATCACCACCACCACCAGCATCAGCACCACCACCATCAGTACCACCACCACCAACAACATCACCACCACCACCAGCATCAGCGAACAACTGTCCACTCCAGTGACTTCCTTTTCTCCCAGACTGAAAGTCAGTATTGTTTCTTTTTGGCGGAGCCCCCCCTTCATAACAACAGCATAAGCACCACACCCACCACCAACATCACAACCACCAGCATCAGCACCAGCTAACAACCGCCCAGCCCAGGGTACTACTAAGCGCGTGCGGCAGCGAGGTGCCGCGCTGCCTTTTTGAGCCCCTTGTCCGCTCCAGTGACTTCCTTTACTCCCAGACTAAAAGTCAGTTTCGTTTCTTTTGGGGCCACTGATTTCTTCTTGGGCTGCCCTCCACACCAAAAACATAAACAGTACAAAGTTGCACCTCTGAATCCTTTCAATCCAAAACAAAATACAGCACAATCCTTCCAATCAAAAATATAAACAGTACAAAGTCGCACCTCTGAATCCTTTCAATCCAAAACAATATACAGCACAATCCTTCCAATCAAAAATATAAACAGTACAAAGTCGCACCTCTGAATCCTTTCAATCCAAAACAATATATCTCCATAGGTGCCTAAGTCAGACCCTGAGTGATACGGATGGATTGAGCCTATGCCCTCAAGTCCAAAAACAAAGATTTTTTGATAATAAGTTGCCCAACCACATCAGTTCAACACACTAATACTCGGATTTGGGTTTTCTCAAATGGTGGGGACCAGGTCAAGTGAAACATGCTAATTTGTTACTAGGGGGTTCCCTAAGTCGATACGGGTTTTACGTAGGAAGTGATACGGAGCCTATCGCGACCGAAACAAGCCATTTTAAAAGAACACTGGGTACAAATGTTGTGTAACGTCTTTCCCTACCAGTAGTTAATACGGAAGGTCTTGGAAGGCAGTACACAGGCAGTACAGTTGAGTACGGACCCCCAAAACACTGATTATTTACATTTCGTGGGTGTCCTAAGTCTAGGTCAGAGTTGCACAGCCTGAATTGAAACATTTTGGGCCTAGGTTTTGCTCTATCTCAAGATATAGCGTGCAGAAGAACTTTTTCTTTTTATTCGAAAATTCAAAATTCAAATAGTTTTTGAAAATAAATTCAAAAAACAAACTTTAAAAAAAATGTATCTTCAAACATCCACATCTGAACTCAGTTTTTGATTTGGGGTAGATCGTTGAAAACACACCCTAACCCTGAGCCATGGTGTGGTAGGCCACTGGGAGGTGAAATCTTGAGATGTACAGCTATTTCAGTAGATTCCGAGGCCAAGGCTGAAGCGCAGCCGCCGACCTTGTAATAGGGGTTCGATAAGCCTTTCGTCCCGAGGTACCTTTCTTCGGAATAGCTCGCACAGCCTCGTATCTGACGCGATCTGGATTTGTATCACTAATTATCGCACATCTGATGTACTGCCACCGGCCTGCCGAACAAGGCTGCTCGCGACCAGATGCGAACGCGCACGAAAAGTAGCTGCGCGCATAGCTGACACCGTCGCGAACAATATGAGCCTGGCAAAATTCTATTCCGAGCAGTTTGGGCCATGTACAGCTCTGTATCACATTCTTGTATCGACTTAGGGCGTTTTAGGACTTAGGCACCTATGGAGATACAGCACAATCCTTCCAATCAAAAATGTAAACAGTACAAATCGCACCTCTGAATCCTTTCAATCCAAAACAATATACAGCACAATCCTTTCAATCAAAAGTATAAAGAGTACAAATCGCACCTCTGAATCCTTTCAATCCAAAATAATATACAGCACAACCCTTTCAATCAAAAGTATAAAGAGTACAAATCGCACCTCTGAATCCTTTCAATCCAAAACAATATACAGCACAATCCTTTCAATCAAAAGTATAAACAGTACAAATCACACCTCTGAATCCTTTCAATAAAATAAAAAAAGTACAATCCTTTCAATAAAAAATACTAATTACAAGTCTCACCTCTGAATCCTTTCAATACAAAAGATAAACAGTACAATCCTTTCCACCCCAAAAAATAAACAGTACAATCCTTTCAATCCCCAAAAATACGCAGTACAATCATTTCAATCAAAAGCAGTACAATCCTTTCAATCCAAAAAAATAGACAGTACAAGTCGCACCTCTGAAGATGATTCCCCCTCGAAGGTGTCCACCGCCTTGTGGAAAATTGCATGTGAGATTTCTACGTAGTAGAACGGCAACGGCTGGAAGAACTGAATAATGGTCTTCTCCTCTTCAAGTACATCTGCAAAGTAGGTGATGAAAGTTGTGAGCTGCAGATGTACTTGTACAGAGTTCGTTGAAGTACATCTGCAAAGTAGGTAATGAAAGTTGTGAGTTGCAGATGTACTTGTACAGAGTTCGTTTAAGTACATCTGTAATGTAGGTAATGGAAGTTGTGAGTTGCTTGAGAAGCATACATAGTGTACAGTACATCACATCATAGGAATATACAGTACACCATGCACAATACACCAAATAATAGGAATATACTATACACCGTGCACAATACGAGATGTCTGATATACAGGCCTGATATACCTGATACTGACAAACCTGATACTGATATACCTGATATCTGATATACTCATATACGGGCCTGATATACCTGATACCTGATACTGATATACCAGATATGATATACAGGCCTGATATACCTGATACTGATATACCTGATATCTGATATACTCATATACAGGCCTGATATACCTGATACTTATATTCCTAATATCTGATATACAGGCCTGATATACCTGACACCTGATATACCAGATATCTAAAATACAGGCCTGATATACCTGATACTGATATACCTGATATCTGATATACTCATATACAGGCCTGATATACCTGATACCTGATACTCATATACCTGATATCTGATACGCAGGCCTGATATACATGATACCTGATACTCATTTATCAGATGTCTGATATGCAGGCCTGATATACCTTATACCTGATACTGATATACCAGATATCTGATATTCAGGCCTGGTATGCCTTATACCTGATATCTGATATGCAGGCCTGATATACCTGATACTGATATACCTGATACTGATATACCAGATATCTGATATATAGGCCTGATATTCCTGATACTGAAATACCAGATATCTGATATACAGGCCTGATATACAGACGATTGGCGCACACACGGGTGGGCTGGACAAAGAGTGGTTTCCGTGGGTATTGCACAAGGGGACTTTGAATTGGAAGACGGTGAGCGGCCCATAGTTGGCTGAAAAAACATGTAACAATCCAATATTGTACTGCCTCCGTGGTTGGCCCCAGTGAAAGAAAACGGGCTGGCTCCCTCAACCTCACGCCTCGTAATGAGGCATACTATTTATTTATTGATTTTACTGCCTCACGTTTAAGATTCTCTTTGCTCATCCACTCAGGAGATCTCCTGCTTATTTATTTATTGTACTGCCTCACGTTCAAGATTCTCCTTACTCATGCACTCAGGAGATCTCCTGCTTATTTATTTATTGTACTGCCTCACGTTCAAGATTCTCCTTACTCATGCACTCAGGAGATATCCTGCTTATTTATTTATTGTACTACCCAGTACTGCCTCACGTTCAAGATTCTCCGTGCTCATCCACTCAGGTGATCGGATTCTGCACTTCTTGCGACGGTGTAGCATCAAAGCTAGCCACAAGGGTACCTCTATAGGCATGTTTGGTTGAAATGGTCCGTAGCTACCCTGCAATGGCAACATGAAATCATGTTAAACTGGCCTATAACACTACACACAAAATATGAGGTAAGGTGAGAGGCTAAGGTGTGGCGGAGGTGAGAGGCTGTGTTCAAACCGCTTTCTGTAAATGAGACCTAGTGCTTTCAATGGGGAAGGGAGGGAGGGAGGGAGGGAGGGAGGGGGTGAGTGAGTGAGTGAGTGAGTGAGTGAGTGAGTGAGTGAGTTTGGAGGGGGGGAAGGAGGGGAGAGAGGGGAGGGGAGGAGGGAGGGAAGGAGGAGGGGGGGGGGGGGGGGGGGGGGGAGGGAGGGAGGGAGGGAGGGGAGGGGGGGGGGGAGGGAGGAGGAGGGGGGAAGGAGGGAGGAGGGGAGAGAGGGAGGGGAGGGGAGGGAGGAGGAGGAGGGGGGGGGGGGGGGGGAGGGAGGGAGGGGGGAGGGAGGGAGGGAGGGAGGGGGGAGGGAGGGAGGGAGGGGGGGAGGAAGGGGGGGGAGGGAGGGGGAGGGGGGGGGGGGAGGGGGGGGAGGGAGGGAGGGAGGGAGGGAGGGAGGGAGGGAGGGAGGGATGGAGGGAGGGAGGGAGGGAGGGAGGGAGGAAGGGAGAGAGGGAGGGAGGGAGGGAGGGAGGGAGGGAGGGAAGGGGATAGGTTGGGATAGGAATAGATCATTCTGACTGACACAGCAGGGAAAGTGTGAGACACTGAGGTTACCAAATGCACATTAATGCTGACCATCAGTGGCTTGAAATCTAGAATCCTTCAGGGGGAGGGGCAAATCATCTCCATGCATGCGAATCAGTTGGTGGACACATTCAGAGTAGCAACTTGCAAGTTCGGCAGGCTCTATTCAGGGACCTGGACAAGCCTTTCAACTGTCTATTCTGTTAAGTATGCTCCCTGGTTTCTTTGGGTGCTGCACAGGGGGACTTGGAATTTGAGGACGGTGAGCAGCCCAGAGTTAGCTGAAAACATATTTAACAGTTCAATTCAATGATCCAGGCAGCGGTCTCAATCCAGGTCATCTAAGGATGGTTTAAAACATGTCCAAACTGCCATGCTTATAATGTAGGGCTGTTTAGAGAGGGAGGCCCTCCTCAGTTTGGTAGCCTTGGGGTGAATGAGACATGAGTCCAACTTCACAATGTTGCAGAAAGGTGATCACAACGGCTCTGCTTTGAAGAGGCATTTTTGACTGCTTTGCCTGGTAGCCCTTCCCATGAGATGGTAAGAACACCAAGGACATCACATTTGTTCAGGAAAAGAAACCCTCCACTTGCACAACAAATTGAGGCAGTACACCTTACAACATTGCTGTAGCAGGTTTAGTACGGTTGTTTGGCGCAGAGCGTACAGATTCTTTCTCGGCTACTCACCCCTATGCAATGTATCGACGAGCCCCCCTCGAGAGAGAAGTTCGGGATGATGGTAATCTTTTCTTGCTCCGCGAAAAATTCCAACTGAGCACATGAACGCACAAGTCAGTATCACGCTGAAACTGAGACAAAGGCTCGCAATGCGCAAACGTATGGGTCACCTCTTCCGGGGTGACAGGCATGCTCCTGTTCGCATCGGCACCTGCGCTGGAGCCATAATACTGAAACAGAGTTTTCTGCTGGGGAACAGCCATCCCTGGGAGATGCTGCCGCTTTCGACGCGGTGAATAGTGAAACTGGTCTGCGCGCAATTTGAAATTTTGCTTTTTAAAATCGGAACCAGTAGGCGCCAGTAGGGGCAGGAGTGTGACGCTCTGAACGTGAAGTACAGTCGCTCTGAGGTACAGGCAACTTCGAATGCGATGGAAAGCAGATGTTGAACTCCAGCTCGCAGGGCAGAACTCGTCTTCCTCAAACCATGTATCGAGCCTCCTCCCAGCTCCTCCCTACCTTTCTACCGAGCTTCGTTCGTACCGTGCACTGATCCTGAAGTCACGTGCCAGCCTGTCGGGTCATCTGGTGTGGGTTGGCATAGGCAGGCCAGCGTAGGAGTGTTGGTCCAAGACAAGACCACTCCCCAACTTCCGGGGGGGGGGGGGGGGGGGGGGGGGGGGGGGGGTCTTCCAACCATCCTCACATTATCAACTGGGTGTAGATAAATATATGTGAATCCGGATGAATCAGACATTTTTTACAGAGCCCCCAGAGTCACCCCTTTCTCCGTTTGTTTGTCCTGTTGTCTGTTTGTCGTGTTGTCAACGCGTAAACTTGGCCCTAACTGGCTCCTGGACCTGTCGTTGCCCCTGGGTTCGGTCTGCTGCACTCAATTCCGGTTACACCTATTGCTCCGATAGCCAACATTCTCCGCCAATTGTCCAAGTCGCTTTAGACGCGTCTAGGACTTGTCACTCTGAATGTAGTCACTAGATTATGTGCATTAGTCTTTGTTATGCTACGGCTGTACGACATCTGGCCGTAATGTGGCGTGTTATATAAGGCACACGTGGACCGTGTGACCGACTGGGTGAATACCATGCCAGTGCACGGGCCGTGTGCCAGCTAGCGCTAGCCGTAGTGCCTGCAGCACTAGTACCGTTGTAGAGTTCCTGCCTGCCTCCAGGCGCCCTTAGCTTACCATGTTACAGTCCAACTTACCGTATTACAGTCCGGGGGTTACCAAATAGGCTCAAGAGACTTGGACAACCATTAAACAAAATAAATGGTACACCTTATTACGAGGCGAGAGGTCGAGGGGGGCAGCCCGTTTGCTTTCACTGGGGCCAACCACCAACATGTATTTATGTTACAGTCCAGGGGCTACCAAATAGGCTCAAGAGACTTGGAGAGGCAGTACAAATGTACAATCAACTGTATTACAGGTTTAAAGCAGCAGCACTTTTTATAACGCTCATACTGAAACATCCAATGTTGCAAATCTTCACTTGTCAGGCCTCGGAGTCAAATGGATTTCTGCAGATGAGATTCACCACAGCGTCTATTTAGGGTTATGGTAATGATTGATGATTACACTTTCCCCGAGACCCAATTACTGGAACTTATTTCCTGGAACCCAATTTGGAACCCAATTTTGAAAAACAAGGGTTTGAGGGTACCTACCACACGGCCACAAGCTTACACAACAGCACGAAGTCAGGGCCCCCGTCGGTAGAACGATTGTTTGGGGTTCAGTTCATCAATGCCTTTTCTTTTTAAGCCCTTCCTATCACGGTTGGGCATGGCCCTTTAGCCAATTTGGCCTACCCCTGGACTGTAACATACATACAAGCTTAATCCAGCTCATCCAGCACGTCAGCAGCGTCGACAGCGCCAGTAGTGATGGTAGCAGTATTCTCTAAAGATGTCTGTGGGGCAGCTCCCTTCTCCTCCTCTTCGTCCTCCACCTCGACCTCAACCTCAGTCACGTCAACCGCAACCTCAGTGCCCTCCTCCTCGTCCTCATCCTCCACCTCAGATATGGCACAGGTAACACCTTGCTTTGAAACGGAGTCACTGACACTGGGGCTCACCTGAGATTGGATTGTATTGGATTGAATTGGATTGTATATTTGTATTGTATGGATTTTATTGATTGTATTGTATTGCTTGTATTGTATTGCTTGTATTGTATCGTTATGGCACTGGTAACACCTTGCTTTGATACGGAGATTGGATTGGATGGGATGGGATTATATTGGATTGGATTGGATTGGATTGGATTGTATCGTTTTGGTTGTGGTATCACCTTGCTTTGAGGCGGAGTCACTGACACTGGGGCTCACCTGAGATTGGATTGGATTGTATTATATTGATTGTATTCATTGTATTGATTGTATTCATGCCACACGTCGCATGAAGGAGTCCCTCCCGCCTGGAGGGTGACACTAACTATGTCTGCCATGGTGACTTTCCCCAGCTGCGGCACACGGGAGGGTCCCCTTAACACCACGCCCCTCCAGGCGTTTTTTTTTCTTTTTTTGATTGTATTGAATCGTTTTGGTTGAGGTAACACCTTGCTTTGAGGTACAGTCACTGACACTGGGGCTCACATGAGATTGGATTGGATTGATTGGATTGTATTGTTACGGCACAGGTAGCACCTTGCTTTGAGGCGAAGGCGCTGACACTGGGGCTCACATGAGATTGGATTGGATTGGATGGGATGGGATTGATTGGATTGATGGGATTGTATCGTTTTGGTTGAGGTAACACCTTGCTTTGAGACAGAGGCACTGACACTGGGGCTCACCTGACATTGGATTCGATTTGATTGATTGGGTTGGATTAATTGGCTTGGATTAGATTGTATTGTATTGGTTGAGTTGATTGATTTGGGAAGGGTTGATTAAATTGATTGGCATGATTTTATTGTATAGTTTTGCTTGGATTGATTGGGTTGGATTGGGTTGATTAGATTCGATTGATTGGATTATTTTGATTGGATCGGGTTGGATTTTATTGGATGTTATTGGGTTTATTATATTTGATCTATTAGATTGGATTGATTGTTGGATTAGATTGGTTGGATTGATAATCTTGGATTGATTATATTGGATTGATTGGTTGGATGGTTGGATTGGTCGGATTGGATTCATAATATTGTTTTTTTATATTGGATTGATTGGATTGGTCGGATTGACTGGATAGACTGGATTGATTGGATTGGGTTGGATTGGGTTGGATTGGGTTGGATTGGTTTGGACTGGATTGGGATTGATTGGGTCGGGTTGGATTTGGTTGGATTTAATTTGATTGGAATATTATAATATATATATATATATATATATATATATATATATATATATATATATATATATATATATATATATATATATATATATATATATACATATATATATATATATATATATATATATATATATATATATTTGGTTGGATTTGGTTGGATTTAATTTGATTGGAATATTAATATATATATATATATATATATATATATTGGAATATTACATTGGATTGGTTCGGATTGTTACATGGTTTTTCAACCAACTGTCGGCTGCTCACCGGCTCCCAATTCCAAGTCCCCCCACGCAATAACTATGGAACCCAGGGCACATACGAAGTGGATTATACAGTTTGATGACTCACGATGCTAGGAGATACTGCGCTACGGCTTACAACTAGAGCTGACAACTAGGGCTGACTCACCGTGCTAGGAGACACTGCGCTAGGGCTGACAACTAGGGCTGGCAATTAGGGCTGACAACTAGGGCTGACTCACCATACTATGAGACACTGCGCTAGGGCTGGCAGCAGGAGACTTGTTGCTTTCCTCTGTGATCTCCACGACTGCAGGCTTGGTCAAGGATGTGGCGGTTGGGACATCCCGCAAAGGCATGGTCAAGGATGTGGCGGTTGGGGCATCCCGGAAAGGCATGGAGCTGGACTTAAGCTCGTTACGACTTATTTTGACAGAATCGTAGTAGATCTGGGCGTCATCCTCTGGCTTGCTTGAGAAGACACCTTGCTTGATAGTCTGGCCGTCAGAAGCCAAGCGATGTCGGGCAGCAGTGAGCTCTGTGGACAGCAGGGGTGTGTGGGTAGCTGGGTGGAAGCTAGGGATGTGTGTGTGGGTAGATGGGTGGAAGCTAGGGGGGGGGGGGGGGGGGGGAGATAGCTGGGTGAAAGCTAGGGGTGGGTGTGAGTGGGGGGTAGCCGTCAGAAGCCAAGCGATGTCGGGCAGCAGTGAGTTCTGTGAATAATACGTGTGTGTGTGGGTAGCTGGGTGGAAGCTAGGGGGGGGGGGGGGGGGGGGGGGGAGCTCTGTGGACAACAGGGGTGGTGGTGGTGGGTAGCTGGGTGGAAGCTAGGGCGGGCGGGCGGGCGGGGGGGGGGGGGGGGCTCTGTGGACAACTGGGATAATGGCCCTTAGATTCCATGCTAAATTTGTGCCCTAGTGGTGGTGTGTGTGTGTGGCTTATGGAAAAGAGGGAGGAGGGGGAGGGGGAGAGGGTCATATTATGCATATCGTATACATAGAGGTGCTGTGGAGCGAGCTTGTTCTGGGTCAAGTATGGTCTGTCCATGATAATGCAATCAAATATTCACCTGGGCACTCCTCCTATCCAATGCGACCGGTGGGGGAGGAGGGGGAGGAGGGGGAGGAGGGGGAGGAGGGGGAGGAGGGGGAGGAGGGGGAAGGGCGAGGGCCATACCAAATATATAAAATAAAAAAAATCCTCAAGTGCTGAAGTCCTAAAACGCCCTCAGTTGAATCGCCATTGTGACCCAAGGTCCCACATGGCCCCAACTGCTCGGAATTGAATTCTGAGTAGATCATATTGTCCGCAAATGCGTCAGCTAGGCGCGCAGCTAATGTCTGTTCGCATTCGCATCTGGCCGCGAGCAGCCCAGCTTGGGAGGCTGATGGCAGTACACAAGATGTACACAAAAGCTTGGGTTTACTTCAACCAGATCGCAGTACTGGATCGCGCGAGCTACCCCGAATGAAGTTTCCGCGGGACGAAAGGCTTATCGAACCCCTACCACAAGGTCGGAGGCTGCGCTTCAGTCTTGGCCTCGGAATTTACTGGAATAGCAGTACAACTCGAAAATTCACCTCATTTTTGCTCCCTTGGTCCCAATTCCACCTCCAAACCTGAGATTTCACCCCCAATTTCCAAATACAAATTTGACTTCAGATATGGATGTTAACATAAGAGTTAAAAAAAAAAATGAAAAGTGTGATCTGAAATTTGAAAACCTTTTTTTTCTTTTCGTTGTTGTACATGCTATTAAGCAAAAACTAGATCTCAGAATGATACAACTGATTCTAAGCAGCTATGTACATGAGTTAGGACACCAACAAAATGTAAATTACCAGTGATTTTTGGCTCTGTGTACTGCCGTACCGCCTGTACGCTACATCCCACAACCTGCCATCACCATGACATGTAAAGGAAGATGTGAGCTGTAGGTCTACTTTTTATTTTAATCGAATTTGTTTTGAGCGCGATAGACCTTGGGTCACGTTTATGAAAAAGGTGTCCCAACTTAGGGAAGCCCATAGTTTAGAAATTGACATGTTTCACTTGACCTGGTTCCCACCAATTGAGCAAACCCAAATTTGAATATTTGTATATTTAAATGATGTGGTTGGGCAACTTTGTGCCAAAAAACATTTGTCTTTGGACTGGAGGCATTAGGCTAAAACCATGCGATTCATGCTCACCAAGACTTAGGCACCTATGGATATATATATTTATATCGTTTATAAAGAGATGCTGTGGAGCGAGCTTGTCTTGGGTCAAGCATGGCCTGTCTATGACAATAATAATAATGAGACTGACAATAATAATAAAAGTAATGCAATATTCACCTGGGCACTCCTCCTCTCCTATGCGACCGGTGTAAGCAGCAAGCTTCTCCCTGGCACGTCGCAGCTCCTCGGGCTCCTCCTCAACCTCGTAGTCTTCATCACTGTCCATGCCCTCCAGTGCTGGGTCACCGCCGTCAGTGGGCAGACCCAACATCTCACGCCGCTTCTTCCATCCCGCCGTTCTAAGGTCTTGCATGAACTTGTGCTGCTTCTCCCTCGCCTGCTCTTCCTCTTCCTTGATCTTTTTACGCTCCTCACGCTCAGCGTCCAGACCACCCTCAGCCCTGGAAATAAATACATACATGTTACGCTTTGTGACGAGACGTGCCGTTGTTCATTAATGCTTCTTCTTTTTAGCCCTTCCTGCCACGGTTGGGCAAGTCCCTTAAGCCTATCTGGCCTACCCCTGGACTGTAAAATACATACATACAAGCCAGACTGTCAATTCATTCACAGGCAATAAAGCAATGATAACGCCTGGTGGGGCGTGGGATTAAGGGAGCCCTGTCTTATGGCGGTAGAGAACGGGCTGCTACTTTACCTGGACAGTACTACCATGCAGGTTGACATTTACAGGCAATCTTGATAGATCACAAAATGACTTCAACATATACATAAATGTTACGCCTTAAACCCTAAACATACATTTAAAACATAATTTGTACGCCTTAAACCCTAAACGCCTGACTAGACGTGAGGTTGGGGGGACCAGCATGTTAGCTTGCGCTAGGACCAACCACCAATCAGCCCTGAAAAAGCAATTCAGAAGCAGACCTCAGCACTTGCAACATATCTGTAGTCTTGCCCGTGCAACCTGCCCATGCAACCCACCCATGTACCTCACCCATGCAACCCACTTATGTAACCCTGCCCAAGGAAACCCATGCAACAACATGCAACCCTGCCCATGCAACCCACCAATGTCACCCTGCCCATGCAACCCACCTACATAACCCTGCCCATGCAACCCACCTATGTATGTACGCCTGCCCGTGTAACCTGCCCATGCAACCCACCTATATAACCCTGCCCATACAAACACATGCAACCTCCCAATGCAACCCACCTATGTAACTCACCCATGCAACCACATGCAACCCATCCATGCAACCTCCCAATTCAACCCAGCTATGTAACTCACCCATGCAACCACATGCAACCTGCCCATGCAACCACATGCAAATCTGCCCATGCAACCCATGCAACCCACCCATGCAACCCCATGCAACCATGCCCAGGCAACCCCATGCAATCCGTGTAACCCACCCATGCACCCCCATGCAAATGTGCCCATGCACCCCCATGCAACTGTACCCACGCAACCCGCCCATGCAGCCCCATGCACCCCGTGTCACCCACCCATGCAAATCTGCCCATGCAACTACATGCAACCGTGCCCATGCAACCCGTGCAACCCACCCATGCGACCCCTATGCAAATCTGCCCATGCAACCCCATGCAACCCCTAAGCAAATCTGCCCATGCAACCCCATGCAACCCCTATGCAAATCTGACCATGCAACCCCATGCAAATCTGACCATACAACTACATGCAACCGTATCCATGCAACCTGTGCAACCGCACCCATGCTCTCCCATGAAAAAGTGCCCACGCAACCCAATGCAAATCTGACCATGCAACCCCATGCAACCGTACCCGTGCAACTCCATGCAACCCGCCCATGCACCCCCATGCAACCGCACCCATGCTCCCCCATGAAAAACTGCCCACACAACCCCATGCAAATCTGCTCATGCAACCCCATGCAACCACACCCACGGAACCCACCCGTGCAACTCACCATGCCTCCACAGTCCTCCTCTCTGTCTCAGGAATAGGGCGCTCATCCAAGTACACAAGCTTTGGCAAGTTTACAACCATCATCTTCCTGTAGTTCTTCATTCGAGATACAATGGGGTTGCCCTTCAGGTACAGGCACCTCAACTCAGGCATCTGCTTAAACACGTCCAGAACCGCCTCGTCAGACAAGTTGTTGTTCTGCAAGTCCAGGGTGGTGATGCTAGGGCAATCAGCTAGCTGACTTATGGCCTCCACACTCTCAAGCTTGTTGTTCGCCAAAAGAAGGGTCTCGAGAATCCCACAGCCGGAGAGGCCTTCGATCTTGCGAATCAGGTTGTTGCTCATGTTCAGTGAGTTTAGCTTGGGTGCGCCCTCTAGGTGGGACATGCGCCAAAGGCAGTTCTGCTGCACATAGCTGCAGGTGGATGTGGATGTGGATGTGAATAGGTCAGGTGGATGTGAATGGGGCAGGGGCAGGTGGATGGCGAATCAGGTTGTTGCTCATATTCAGCGAGTTTAGCTTGGGTGCGCCCTCTAGGTGGGAGATGCGCCAAAGGCAGTTATGTTGCACATAGCTGCAGGGGCAGGTGGATGTAATTGTGGATGTGAACGGGGCAGGCGAATGTTGATGTGAATGGGGCATGTGAATATCGATGTGAATGTGGATGTGAATGTGGACGTGAATGGGGCAGGGGCAGGTGGATGTGAATGTGAATGTGGATGTGAACGGGGCAGGGGCAGATGGGTGTGAATGGGGCAGGGGCAGGTGGATGGGAATGGGAATGTTGATGTGAATGGGGCAGGGGCAGGTGAATGTGGGGCTAGTCAGGGGTGGGTGGGCTGAGAGGGGTGTAGGAGCACTGGAGGAGTGGGCAGAGAGGAGTGGAGGAGAATTGAAGGAGTGGGTGGAGTCAGAGAGGAGAAGTATGGGAGCAGTGGGAAGGGTCAGAGAGCAGTGGGCAGAAGGGAGTGGAGGAGTGCGTGAGAAGTGTTCAGGGTCAGGGAGGAGTGAGCAGAGAGGAGTGAGGGAGTATGGGATGAGCGGCCAGGGCCAGAGAGGAGTATGGACCGGCATATCATATGATGTTGAACAAAGGAAAGTATGATATCATATGATATCATGCAAATTGCATCATATGATATCGCATATAAATGGTAACTTTAGCCCAGTCAGACAGCCAGCATCATATGATATCATATGATGATATCATATTGCCGTTCCCTAGAGAGGAGTTGGCATAGTAAGAGAGGAAAGAGCAGAGAGGAGTGAACAAGTGTAGGAGGAGGGAGCATGGTCAAGGGGGAGAGGGCAGCAAGAATGCAGATGGACGCGTGGCATGACGCTGGAGCTATCAAAACATGACAGAGGCCGCACAGAGGTTGGATTTTCCGCTTGCATAGGGGACATGGATCGAGGGGGAGACTAGATGCGGATTCGAAACTGCGGATGCTTCTCCATGCTGCGCCTGCCATGGTACCGGAGCGCACCCTTTGACGGGCGCAGCAAAAAACAGCACGATCCCTGACCACACGGGTATCTTCAGGTATCTGCAAGCCACAGGAGCTTTGAACTCAATAACGCGGTTCGCGTCCTGGGATCGTCGACATGTGAAAATGTGGAAGCTGCTCTGCATGCAAGTGCTAATGTCGCAACACTGGTGATTCAACTCACAGGCATCTAAGTTCAGGGAGCTCGGGCAGTCCGTCCAACGAGTCGAGCGCATTACCCTCCAGAAACAGGGCCTTCAGGTTGACATACTCATCCAAGTTTTCAATGCAGGAGAAACCCTTGAAATTCAGGTATAGCGTTTCGTTAAGAGAAGGGGTGCGATACAGCCTATGCTCCTTGCAAATATCCCTAAGCACAGCTTGGGTCATAAGCGACATGATGAGTAGATGCGGAGGTCACACAAGATGTAGCTATGGGATTAATGGTTCCAGGAATAAACGCGACGAGATAGAAGGAATAAAAGCTGGACGGAAATTGAAATTGTGTCGTCGACGAATGGGCGAATGGTGCGTCTAGTTCAGTTTGCAGGTGAGGCTGGTGGCAAGCCCCTTCAATTTTCAAGAACCGAATTTGGGAGTTAGGTCGAATTAGCTTGGCCGACCCATTTGGCCGCGGGAGAGATAATCCGGGTCCTAGGATATTACAGGTAGCTGGTACCGATCCTGGCCCTAGTGCAAGCAAGCTGGTGCCGGTGCTGGTGCCACGCGAGCAGCTGCGACTGGCTGAGGTGGCAGGAGTTGGTGTGCACTGTGCAGAGTTCTGTGCTACGTGTGCGACGCAGCGTTATGGCTTCTCGGGCTGCCCTTGCTCATGATACATGCCATTATAGTCCCATTCTCAGAAAAACCAATCGGCCTTGAAGAATGTTTCGGGGCCTGGGCTCCTCCTGGCCTAATGGTCCATTATTGATACAATCAGACTCGATGATGTATTGATGTGTTACACAAGTGGTGGTGTTAATAGCTCGTACAACTTAGGGTAGGTTCTCAAGGCGGGCCTGCCGGACGGAGTTGTCAGGCAGCACTAGCTGGCATGGGCCTCTTGACCTGGTATGGTAGTCACCCATGCCAGCCACGCGGCTCACGCACGCCCTGTGTAACACGGTATATGCAGTAACATAACAATTATAGATTTATGTTGCTAACTTGGATTTTGGCTCATAAGACTTCGATTATTGACAAATGGATCTTGGCTAAAAAAAAACTGTTACAAATAGCCAATTAGGTCGCACAGGTAATGGGAAGAAGAGGGAATCCCATCCCCATCGACCGTGCCTAGGTCCTTCTGTAGGGATGGCTCCGCATTTCACACGCTTAAATGCCTTAGTCTAAGGCAAGACGAGCCATTCGTTCGAGTGGAAATCCTGTCATTTGAGAAAGAAACCGGTCAGTGTTGTCGTTACAGTCCTGCGATGCTAATAAGAGATTACAAATGGGAAAATGCACTAAGAACCGAATACTTGGGTCCCAGGGGGCAGCAGCTGTAGCTTTCCGGAGTGTTATATCTTATACTGACACAGGGAATGGACTGCGGGCAATGTATGCTTACATATGCGTGATACCATGTCAGGCGACATGGCAGGTATAAGAAGGAAAAGGCGACAGTACCTTAGGGTACTGCCGCCGCTGGGTGCCGGCCCTATCGGGCAGAGGCACTACAGCGGAAGCTACCAGGCGGGAAGCCTGGCGCACTAGGACACTCTAGCTGGACCGGGAGGACCGGTCTATAACAGCAGCAGCAGCCGAAGTAACAGCGATAGTTCGACTACATCAAGTCCAGTATTATATAATATTGTACAATTAAATGATCACTGTAGCACGAACTCAGGCCCCCCGTCGGTAAAGCGATTGTTTGGGGTTCAGTTCATCAGTGCCTTTTCTTTTTAAGTGCTTCCTATCACGGTTGGGAAAGTCCCTTTAGCCTATTTGGCTAACCCCTGGACTGTAACATACATAGATACATCAAGTCCAGTGTTTCTTTGTTTTGCTACTCACGGCAGCTTCCCGCCAGCTCCAATAGCCAGCAATTAGGTCACCCCCAAAGCTTGCAGCTGCGTTGGAATGCCTGTCATGCCAGCTTTCAGACACACTGGCTGGGATCAGGTTTGGCCAGAGGACAGGGAGTCGGCTATAAGCTACAACCCATAGCCTAAAAAATAAACAGTGATCAAGTCAAAGATCTCCCAAGTTTTGCTCGAGGCAACAAATAGGCCCCTACTTGGGCAGTACAGGGGCCCTGCCCCCTAGCAGTCAAACAATATATATATATATATATATATATATATGCAACTAGTTGTGCTCCAACACGGGGCAACAAATAGGCCCGTACTTTAAAAAAGCAAGCATTATTATCAGCACACATTCCATGTTATTTATACGGTATGTATTCCTTTGTGTGAAACAGTTGTCTCACTGGGTCATTACGCTGCTGTAGTGCGCGCTGCTGCCATCCTCTGGCTCCGAAGTTGGTGGCGAAGCACGATAACTGCTATTAGGGAAGCAACCATAACAGCTATCAGCATGTCCTCTGATATTTCCAGCCTATTTGTGAGTGCATCTATGTGATGGACCACCGCTCTGCAGTTCACTCCAAGCCACGCCACAAACCTGCGGGACACCTCAGCAGCTAAGAGTTTTACCTCGTCCCACTCATCCTCAGCTTCGCTGTCAGACACACTGCCGTCCACACCCTGGTCCCTATCCCCATTTCCATCGCCCTTGTCAAGGCCAGAGGCTTCTTCGGCCCTACCCTCACTGTCAACTTCACCAGGATTGGCAGCGTCTATTGCAGCTCGGCCATCGCTCGTGGATGGGCTCACCCACTCGTGACGGTACTGAGGGACATGGGCTTCGTAGTCAGTCGGGCGGGGGGAGAACAAGTTGGCGATCTTGTTCAACGCTCTCAGGATGGCTCGTGGACCTGGAGACAAGCATGGGTGAGACTAAGTAAATGTTGGCGATCGTGTTCAACACTCTCAGGATAGCTCGCGGACCTAGAGACAAGGATAGATGGGACGTAGTAAATGTTGGCGATCTTGTTCAACGCTCTGGGGATGGCTCGCGGACCTGGAGACAGGCATGGGTGAGATTTGGTAAATGTTGGCGATCTTGTTCAACACTGTCAGGATGGCTCGCGGAACTGGAGACTAGGATAGATGAGACTTCGACAAGTCCTATGCAGCGTCGCAAGCTGTGGTGTATGAGGAAAACGTGTTGTCCGATTGGGGAATCTTATGGGTATATCCGTATGATACACCACAACTCACCCCCCTTTCGAAGGTCGACGCCCACCTCCGGTATGAGATGTGCACGTCCGGCCGAGCCGGCCCCCTCCTAGCAAGGGTTTCCATCATGCGCCAGCCCGGGATCGAACCCGCGTGGTACTGGTGAAGGCCCCAACTTCCATCCAGTCGACCCACTCGACCAAGCTCGAAACCAAATGTGGTGTATGAGGAAAACGTGTTGTCCGATTGGGGAATCTTATGGGTATATCCGTATGATACACCACAACTGTGGTGGATAACGATCCTCCCACTGAGTTGCCACGCGGTGGTGACGACTTTCCGACAGATGACGAACGACTTCTGTAGGCAGTTGAAACCGAGCGAATTGACCCACTGATCAGTGTCTGATCAGCTACTCGGGAATACCTAAAACGAGGGTTCCATTAGGGTCTAGACGCGCTGGAAGCGGGAAGGGAGTCTTAAGCCGTGCTTCTGACTCTTAGGGCCGTCTAAATTCCTGAGATCATTTCTTAGGCTTCCAGTTACAAGACATTCCGTGTTACAAGGTATTCATATACCACACAAGCGACGCGGAAAATTGGCGGAGTGTATTGGCAGCGGAACAAGCGGAACGACAGGTGGCAACGATGGAGCTGACAGAAGCCAGTTAGTCATGAGACAGTTGGCTGACGTGTCAGGCTTCAATTTTGTGTCGCTCGCACAGACGGACAAATGGGCAACCCTGGGGGCGCCTGGGGGCTCCCGCCATCCTGAAGGAGGGGGCTCCGCCAAAAATGTTGGCGATCTTGTTCAACACTCTCAGGATGGCTCGCGGACCTGGAGACAATGATGGATGAGCCTTTGTACTCATGTCACAGTTGGGTAACCTTTTTGCTGTATGTGTTGGTTAGTCAGGGGTACAGTGGTAGTCAACTTGCGGGGGAGTGTGATGGCTTTTAGCCCTTGTGCGTTGGCAACGTATTCCTGCCTCTTCATGGGTGTTGTGGTGTTGAGTGGGAACGAAACTGTGGTATTGAGTAAAGTCCACCAGGGGGTAAGCCATGTGGCTAATGGACGTCCCAACGCCGTTGACAGATCCTTAAAAGGAAAAGATATGGAAGTGAACCACAGAGACAATCGTTTTCCATAGGGTTCCCTGAGGGTCATGAGCTACAGTTATAATGTATTATCAAGTAGTAAGTGCATTGCTCGTTAGTGTGCTGATATGGGGTGGTCTGGGTGTGGCTCGCAGGGATAGATGGTGGCAGTGCTCTGGGACATGTATGAGCATGTTGAGTGATATTTGGGGGGTGGTGTGTGTGCCGCGTGTACATGTTGACCAGGTGTAGGAGTATGGTGTGGCACATTCTGTGTACATGTATGAGCATGTGTATGAGTATGTGTGTGTGTGCACATGTCTGTGTGCATGTATGAGCATGTGTATGAGTATGTGTGTGTGTGCACATGTCTGTGTACATGTATGAGTATGTGTGTTTGTGTTTGTGTATAATTTATGTGTGCGTATGTGCTGGTATAATTCCTCTGCCCGGTTGAAAAATAAAAGTGCAGCGTACAGTAGCTTCACTTGATGTCTGTTTGATGCCTGTTTGATGGTGTGTGTGGTGGGGTGTGTGGTGGGGTGTGTGGTGGGGGTTGGGGTGGTATGTGGTGGGTGGTGTGGTGGGGGTTGGGGTGGTATGTGGTGGGTGGTGTGGTGGTGGGTGGTGTGGTGGGTGGTGTGGTGGGGGTGTGTGGGGTGTGTGGTGGGGTGTGTGGTGGGGGGGTGGGGTGGGGTGGGTAACAGATAATAGATAATATTCTTTACGGGCTGTGAGTACTAGGAATATGAGTAGGGAATGACAAAATAATACCTTGACATCCTATGATATCATATAATGCCGGCAGTCCGACTAGGCTAAAGTTCCCATTTATATACGAGATTGAATCATGCAATTTGTGTGATATCATATGATATCATACTCGCTTTTGGTCAAAACCATATGATATGCCGATCCCTACTGTTTGATGCCACGTTGGTATTTCTCCTTTGCTCGGGTATAAAAATCAAAGAAACAAAGAAAGAGAAAAAAAAGCAAGAAAGCAAAAACAGTGCCGCCTACCAGCATAGGGCTCAATGGACTCCTCGATGGACAGAGCCACTAGAGCTGCTCCAGCAGTGAGCCCATCGAAGTAGTCCTTGCCAGCCTGTTTGATGGCATGCTGGTATCACTCCTTTTCTCGGGTGAAAGCAAAAAAAGCAAAAATGAAAAGAAGTGCAGTGCAGCTTACCTGCATAGGGCTCGATGGACTCCTCGATGGACAGAGCCACTAGAGCTGCCCGAGCAGTGAGCCCATGGAAGTAGTCCTTGCCAGCCTGTTTGATGCCACACCGGTATCACTCCTTTGCTCGGATGAAAGCAAAAAAAAGCAAAAAAACGAAACAAAAAAACAGTGCAGCCTAGTACTACGCTGGTATCACTGCTTTGCTTGGGTGTAAAAAAAGGAAGAAAGCAAAATCAGTGCATCGTACCTGCATAGGGCTCGATGGACTCCTCGATGGACAGGGCCACTAGAGCTGCCCGAGCGGCAAGCCCACGGACGTAGTCCTTGCCAGCCTGTTTGATGGCTTGCTGATACAACTCCTTTGCCCGGGTGTTGTTTGGCAGCGTACCCACGCCCTGATGGTGTGCCCAGCCCAGGTAGAAGAGACCCTCGGTCAAGTTGTTGGCAACAGACTTGTTGTACCAGTGGAAAACCTGTCAGATATAAGAAGACAGAGCTTAAAGGGTTGGGCTGGGCTGGGCTGGGTTGGATTGGGTCGGGTCGGATCGGCTCGGGTCAGGTTGGGTTGGGTCGGGTCGGTTTGGTTTGGTTTGGTTTGGGATTGATTAGTTTGGTTAAGTTTGGTTTGTTTTTTGCAGCAATTCAGCCCTGATGGTGTGCCCAGCCCAGGTAGAAGAGACACTCAGTCAAGTTATTGGCTGTAGACTTGTTGTACC
This sequence comes from Chlamydomonas sp. ICE-L, assembly GCA_013435795.1. Lineage (NCBI taxonomy): Eukaryota > Viridiplantae > Chlorophyta > Chlorophyceae > Chlamydomonadales > Chlamydomonadaceae > Chlamydomonas > Chlamydomonas sp. ICE-L. The sequence goes on along the minus strand of JACBWV010000825.1, from coordinate 8,020,070 downwards.
AGTGGAAAACCTGACAGATATAGAATGTGTGTGGTTTAGCTCTTCAGCACTGTAGATCATGTGTCCGAGTTCGATGCAGCGTCGCACGAGACGCTAATCAATGACGGAGAATGTTCGCGACCCAGCGACAGGTGGCAACGGAAGCGAGTTAGTCACGAGACCGTTGGCTGACGTGTCAGGCTTCAATGTTTCGGTCGGTCGGTCGGTCGGGCAGACAACAAGGTAACACTGGGGGCTCCCGCCCCCTTGAAGAGGGGGCTCCGCCCAAGTAGAAGAGACCATCGGTCAAGTTGTTGGCAACAGACTTGTTGTACCAGTGGAAAACCTGACAGATATAAGTATATGGCGCGACAGAGCTTGAAGGGTTGGGCTGGTTTTGTTTTGTTTGGTTTGGATAGGTTTGGTTTGGTTTGGTTTGGATAGGGTTGGTTCGGATAGAGTTGGGTTGGGTCGGGTCGGGTCGGGTTTGATTAGTTTGGTTTGGTTTGGTTTTGGCAGCATTACAGAAGCAGATCCGAATGACAGCAAGCCAGAGCTTGGACAAGTTCCACCCCCACCCCCAAACCCAGACCCCCCCACCCACCCACTCGTCCCACTCATCTCGAGCTGACCTGAGACATGTTTGGGCGGCGCTTGAGGCTGATCTCATCAGCACTCAAGATCATGTGTACAAGTTCCTTCCCCCCCCCCCCCCACACACACCTACCCCCCCCACACACACTCCCACCCCCACACACTCACTCGTCCCACTCACACCCCCACCCCCACTCGTCTTGGGCTTGCCTGAAACATGTTTGGGCGGTGCTTGAGGCTGAGGTCATCAGCACTGATGATAACACGCACACTCACCCACCCACTCATCCCACTCGTCTCGAGCTGACCTGATACATGTTTGGGCGGTGCCTGAGGCTGAGCTCACCGGCACTAACATGTGCTCTAGTTCCACACTCATCCCCAGACACTCACTCCCACCCCCCCACATTCACACCCAAACCCACCCACCAACTCGTCACACTCCTCTCAGGCTCGCCTGAGACATGTCGGGGCGGTGCTTGAGGCTGAGCTCATCGGCACTAAAGATCATATGCCCTAGTCCCCCCCCCCCCCCCCCCCCCCCCACATCTAACACACACACACTCTCACCCCCCCCCCCCCACTTGTCCCACTCATCTCAGGCTCCCCTGAGACATGTTGGGGCGGCGCTTGAGGCTGAGCTCATCGGCACTGAAGATTATATGCCCTAGTCCCCCCCCCCCCCCCCCCCCCCCCCCCTAACACACACTCACCCCCCCACACACTCACCCCCACTCGTCCCGGGGCCTCCTCTCGTCTCGACCTAGATCAATGTTTTAGGCTACGCTTGAGGCTGAGCTCATCAGACACTGTAATAGCAATTTGGCGCCTAAATCCCCGCCCCCCCCAAACCGACGAAACCCGACGAACCACCGACGCAAAGCTGAGATCCACCCACGGGGGGACTGGGTCTCGCCCCCGGGTGCCCACCCACACACCCCCCACTCACACACTCATAACCCCCCCCCGCCCACACCCACTGCGCACCCACGACCAGACACCCACTCCCCTTGGGCTCACCTGGGACATGTTTGGGCGGCGCGTGAGGCTGAGCTCATCGGCCCTGAAGATCATGTGCCCTGTGGGTTGGGGGTGGTTCCGGCGTATCGGCAGATTCGCTGAGGGGGTAGCGCGGGCCGCAAAGGCATATCCGCTGAACGGCAAACAAAGCTGAATGTGTGTATTGTTGTGGTTGTGGTTTGGTTTGGTTTGGTTTGATTTTGGGGGGTTTGGGGGGTAGTTTGGGGGGAGTTATTGGGTGCTTGTGTTTTGTTGGTGGTTTGTGGTTTGGTTTTTGGTTTGGTTTGGGTTGGATTAGGTGGTTTGGAATCAGATATAGCCTGGATTTCGCAACCCGGCATCAGCAGATTCGTCAACAGCAAGACAAGGCTTAATGCTTGGGTCGATTTGTTTGGGTGTGTTGGTTTGGTTTGGTTGGTGTTGTTGGGATGAGGTTGGTTTTGTGTTTTGGATAGGGTTTGTGTTTAATTTGTGTTGGGTTTGTTTGGTGGTTGGTTGTTTGGGGTTGTTTGGTGTGGTTGGGTTATGTTGGGTTCAATTAGGTTGGGCTGGATTTCGCAACCCTCCATAAGCAGATGTAGCCGTGACGGGCATACAGCCTGAGGGGCTTGGTTTGGGTTTGTTTTTGGTATTTGGGGAGGTGGGGGTTTTTGTGGGGGTTGTGTTGGGGATTGGTTGGGGGGGGGATTTGGGTTTCAGACCCCTCCAGAAGCAATCCCAGTGGACGCATTGACAGTGGCTTTCAGGGGCGTTGGGGTGGGTTTGTTTGATTTGGTTATTGGTGTGTTGGATGTGGGCGGGGTATGTAGAAAAGGTGTGTGATTGGTTTTCGTAGCACTCCATAAGCAGATCCACATGACGGCAAGACAGAGCTTCAAGGCTTGGGTTGGTTTGGATTAGGTTGGTTTGGTTTGGTTTGGGGTTGGTTTGGTTTGGTTTGGGTTTGGTTTGGTTTGGATTAGGTTGGTTTGGATTGGTTTGGTTTGGTTTGGTTTGGATTTGGTTTGGTTTGGATTGGTTTGGTTTGGATTGGTTTGGTTTGGATTAGGTTGACCCTTTAGGTTAACCCACATCTACACCTGCCCCATCCAAACCCCAATTGCACTGCACCATAGCACACCATGTCAACCCATCAGCTACAGCCGGTGCTCAGCAATCATGATTTGGGGGGGGGGTGGGGTCTCCTAAAGAGCGCCAAATTCCCGCGCTAGCTTGCGTCAGTGAGATCCCGGTGGTGGGGTTTGTAATGGGGTGTGTGGTAGTAGTGGTTGTGGTTTGGTAAGATTGTATTGTCCTAGCACACATTGGTCTCGCCCATCACACAGCCGGGGTAGTCTCAGCGAGCAGTATGTGGGTGCGGGTCGGATAATGCGTCCACATGCCGCGCTATTCTGCATCGTGTGAGATCCCCGGTGTATAGTGGGTGTGTGTGTGGTGGGTTGGATATGGTTTGTTTGGGGGTTAATTACACTGGTACCAGTAGCACAGGGGGCCAACCCATACCATCCCAAAAAGCCCACCATTCGACCCATATACACCTCTCGCATCTATGATGTGGTGCGATGAGAGCCGCCGGAAGTGTCTTCCTTGGGCAGTTGGTGAGATCCCATGGTGTGTGGTTTTTTAGGGGGTTGTGTATAGTTGGTGTGGGGGGGGTGGGAGGATATTGCAATGGGGTACGCGCTAGCAGGATCCGGCATATCATATATTTACGCAAAAGCCGGGGATATTCAGATAATATCAAAAAAATGTTATATTCATATCACATAAATGGGAACTGTAGCCTAAATCGACTGCCGCATTTATCATATGATACTATATGACATGATTCATATGATATCATATTTGCCTATCCCTCACCATACACAACCATGTCACCCATCACCCACTCTGCTCATCCATCCATGGGTTGGCGCTAAAGAGCGCCAAATTCCTCCTAGCTGGCAGACAGTGAGATCCCGTGTGCGTGTGTGTGTGTGTGTGTGTGTGTGGTGGTGGTGGTGGTGGTGGCTTAACTGCACTGTAAACCATAGCGCAACACCACGCCATAAACCTTACCAAACACCCATGGACAAGCCATACAGCCCATTACACACCTGGTTGGCAGCTCTCTCAAACAGGTTGGCCGCCATATCCTGATGTCCAGGTCCAGAGTAGCCTAGACCACGCTGGAGCATGAACGCTGCATTTGCTGCAGCTCTTTCGGAGCCCTGCTCAGCAAGTAAAAGGAGGCTAGTCAGCACTTGGGTTTTGGTTGGTTTGGTTTGGTTTGGTTTGGGTTGACTTGGGTCGTGGAGGTGGGTGGTACCCGACTGGTTCCGTGCCTACACTGGGCAGCAAACTGTGCTAGTGCATGCTCATTTTGACTTGCGCGCTCCTCGGAGCCCAGCCTCATCAAGTAGGGGGAAATCTGTCAGCACGTCTGGCTGGGCATCACCGTCTGCTTGGGTCAGCCTTTGTTTTGGTGTCTAGGTTTAGGTGGTTCAGGTGGTTCAGGTGGTCTAGGTTTAGGTGGTTTAGGTGGTTCAGGTGGTTCAGGTGGTTCAGGTGGTTCAGGTGGTTCAGGTGGTTCAGGTGGTTCAGGTGGTTCAGGTGGTTCAGGTGGTTCAGGTGGTTCAGTGTTTAGGTTGGTTTAGGGGTGGTTCAGCGTGTTTCATGTGGTTAGGTGGTCAGGTGGTTTCAGTTGGTTCAGGTGGTGTAGGTGGTTCAGGTGGTTTGGTTGGTTAGGTGGTTCAGGGTGTGGTTTCAGTGGGTTGGTTTTAGGTGGTTCAAGTGGGGGGGTTCAGGTGGGTTAGGTGGTCAGTGGTTTCGGGTGGTTTAGGTGGTTCAGTGTTGTCGGGTGGTTTAGGTGGTTCAGGTGGTTTAGGTGGTTCAGGTGGTTCAGGTGGTTTAGGTGGTTTAGGTGGTTTAGGTGGTTCAGGTGGTTTTTAGTGTTTAGTGTTTATGATTTAGGGTTTAAGTGGGTTTAGGGTTTAGGGGTCAGGGTTCAGCAATTAGCTGGTCAGCACTTAGCTGGTCCACACTTGGGTTTGGTGTTCTAGTTGTTTTGGTGTAAAAACAGGGGTTAATTGGGGTTTGGTGGGTCAGGATTTATAACATGGGATATTAGTATAGGGGTGTTGCTTTGGTTTTTAGCCAAAAGGGGGCTGACCAGCTTCCCCCCACCTGCTCATCCACACATATATGACCGCACAATAGAATTACGTTACCATTGATATGGTGGCATGAGTCCGCCGGCACTCCGGCCCCGCTACTCACCCGCCACCCTCCATCCATCATGCCTCACGCCAAGAATCCCACTTTGATCCGGGCCTTTTTTGTTTCTGAATTTCCCCCACCTTTGCATCAATCATGATGTGGTGCATGAGTGCCCCCTCACACCCACACTCACCCACCCACCACCATCATCAACCCCAACGCCTCGCCCAAGAAAGTGCCTTTTTGTTTTTTAAGTTCCCCAACCTGACCTGCACTGATGCTGTGGGCATGATTACGAGTAACGCCTGTAAGTACTCCGACTGGACCCCCATCAACCATCATCATCAGCCCGGCCCCACGCCTTGCCTTGGGGGCAGGTCGGGCAAGCAGCCAATGCATTGCCTTTTTCTGTTTTCTTTGTTTTTTTGAATTCTCCCATTATTTGCTCAGCAATCATGATGTGGGGTATGAGTGCCCCCTCACACCCACACTCACCCTAACACCACCACCACCATTATCATCAACCCCCACGCCACGCCCTTGCAGGCTTGCAGGTCCAAGCAGCCCAAGAAATTGCCTTTTTGATTTTGAATTTCCCATTACCTGCTCAGCAATCATGATGTGGTGCATGAGTATGCCGAATTCCTTCTATCTGGCAGACAGTGGGATCCTGTGTGTGTATGTAAGTACTGTGTGTGCATATACGGTGTGTGTGTACCTTCCCCCTACCTGCTCAGCAATCATGATGTTGTGCATGAGAGCTCCAAATTCCTCCTAGCTGGCATTCAGTGGGGTCTCGTGTGTGTGTGCATGTACTGTGTGTGTACCTTCCCCCTACCTGCTCAGCAATCATGATGTTGTGCATGAGTGCGCCGAATTCCTCGCCCTCTTCCATCGCCTTGCTTGCAGCGCTGATGCCCTCGTTCCACCTGTGCATGGGGGGAGCGGGAGGAGTACACAAAAGTGGCAAAAAAAGATAACGCCTGGAGGGGCGTGGTGTTAGGGGGACCCTCCTGTACGCCGCAGCTGGGCAAAGTTTCCATGGCTGACATAGTAAGTGTTACCCTCCAGGCGGTAGGGACTCCTTCATGCGACGTGTGGCAAGAATGCTGGTACAGGAGGCGACATAAGCGGTATATGAAGGAGTTTAAATGAGTAGGGCACCGACAATATCTAGGTGGTTGGGTCTGAAAAGGCGCCAGGCGAGTATGAATATCATATGATATCATAACAACTTGCATCATATGATATTGTTTTAGAAAAATGGTCTCTTTGGCCTAGTCAGACCCACCACATCAGATATTGGTATGATAGCATTGATGAAATGTATCATATTGTATCCATTAATCATTGAATGATATGATCTCATATTGCATATAGTGAACACATTTGTTGTTCCCTAAAAGTAGTGGGGGTCACAGGGAGTAGATAAATGATGTAGGGTTTGGTGGTGTTAGTACGGGGCTGAAATCATGGGGAGCTCAATTAGCCGTACAGGGATAAAGCTCAATATTAGCCCTATGGTGTAAACCCGTCATGCCTTGCTTGCCGCGCTGATTGCCCTTGTTTTACGGGCTGGGGGGGGTGGGGAGGGGCGGGGGTGGTGGGGGGTGGGGGACATACTCAAACAAAAGTCGGTATGAAAGACATATGGTTAGGGAAGCTGCGAAAATTAATGAAAGAGGGTCAAGGCGGAGTTTAAATGAGTGGTAGAGGACTCTCGCTACTTCAAAGTAAAAATGAGGTGTAAGGGGGTGAATAAAGGGGGGTGTTTAAAAAGGGGGGGGGGGGAGGTAAAAGCGATGGTAAGGGAGGAGTGTAATGAGTGGTAGGGAGGAGTTGTTAAGTGGCGGTTGTTGTATACCGGTTGGCTGCGGGATGTGTAAATGAGGAGGGGGGGGTAAGGGAGGTGTAAAATGATTTGAAGACAATAGGAGGAGTTTAAATGAGTGGTAAGGGAGGAGTTTAAATGAGTGGTAAGGGAGGAGTTTAAATGAGTAGGGATCAGAGGTTGGGCTAGTCTTATCGTTCGGAGGTTAGGCTAGTCTAATCATTTGGAGGTTGGGCTAGTCTAATCGTTCGGCGGAGAGAATCCGTGTAATAGGCAAATATCGAATCGTTCAGGAGGTCGGTAGGTCTTAATCGTCGGAGGTTGTGGGCTAGGCTACAAAATGCAAGTATCGTAATAAAAAGCAAAAAGAAAAGTAAGAGAAGATCACAAAAAAAAGACGCACCATATAGGGGTCTCTCAGGATAATCGTGCGGAAAGAAAAAGCGAACGTTAGGGGGGGATGCTCAAAAACTGTCATATCGTCTGCGGAATATAGTGGGGGGCGAGGCTATCGTTCGAAAGAAAAAACGTTGGGGCTAGTCTAATCGTCGGAGGTTTGGGCTAGTCATAATCGCTTCGAGGTTGGGCTTCGTCTAACGTTCGGCGGTTTGGGCAGTCTCATCTTTCAGAGGTCGGCTAGTTTCTAACGTATGGGGAAGGTTGGGCTAGTCTAATCGTTCGGAGATTGGGCTAGTCTAATCGTTCGGAGGTTGGGCTAGTCTAATCGTTCGGAGGTTGGGCTAGTCTAATCGTTCGGAGGTTGGGCTAGTCTAATCGTTCGGAGGTTGGGCTAGTCTAATCGTTCGGAGGTTGGGCTAGTCTAATTCGTCGTCGGGGTTTGGCTAGTCCTAATCGTTCCGGAGGTTGGTTAGTCTAATCGGTCGCAGGTTGGGCGGGGGTTCTGCTGGGTCTAACGATGCTCGTGTGTGGAGATTGGGCAGTCTTATCGTTCGGAGGTTGGGCTAGTCTAATCGTTCGGCGGTTGGGCTAGTCTAATCGTTCGGAGGTTGGGCTAGTCTAATCGTTCGGAGGTTGGGCTAGTCTAATCGTTCGGAGATTGGGCTAGTCTAATCGTTCGGAGGTTGGGCTAGTCTAACGTTCGGGGGGGGGAGGTTGGTGGCTAGTCTAATCTTCGCGGGGAGAGGAAAGGAATGGGGAGTCGAATGGCTAGGGGGAGTGAGAATGTACGCGATGTCGTGCGAAAAATCTTCGGGCTGTTGGGCCTAGTCTAAGCTTCAGAGGTCGGCTAGTCTACTCGTTCGGAGGTTTGGGCTATGTCTAATCGGTCTGAGATTGGGGCTAGTCTAATTCGTTCGGAGTTGGGCTAGTCTAATCGTTCGGTAGAGGTTGGGCTAGTCCGAATCGTTCGGTCTGTTGGGCTAGTCTCTTAATCGTTCGAGTTGGGGCTAGGCTAATCTTCGGGCAGGTTGGTATCCTACTCGTTCGAGGTTGGGGCCTAGTCTAATCGTTTCGGCCGGTTGGGCTAGTCTAATTCGTTTCAGGGTTGAGGAGGGTTTTGCTAGTCTAATCGTTCGGAGAATTGTGCTAGTCTAGTATCGGTTCGGGGAGTTAGGTTAGGCTAATTGCGAACCAAATTAGCCTGTATAGGGATAATAGCTAAAGTAGCCCTAATAGGGCTAAACCAATTCGTTGCCTTGCTGGCAGCCGTGAGGCCTTTGTTCCACCTGTGCATGGGGGGAGGGGGAGCAGGGACCTGTGGGGGGCGGGGGGGGGGGGGGGGGGGGGGAAAGTAAAAGGGGGAGCGGGGACCTTTGGTGGGGTCGGAGGTGGCGGGGGACCGATGGGGGGGGTGGGGGGCGCCGTGGTGTTCAACTATTGATGGGGTTTCAGTTCATCAATGTCTTTTCTTTTTAGCCCTCTTGTCACGGTTGGGCAAGTCCCTTTTTAACCTCCCCTTTTGACCTACCCCTGGATTGGTGTACATTACAGGTGGGGGAGATAGCGGGAGGAGTATAAAGTGAGTGTAAAAGAGATCTCATTGCCCGATCTCAGAAGAAAAACGAGGGAGAAAACCATAAAACGTTACAAATGTGGAGATGTACAGGAACGTAGTATAACTGAGTTGTATAAGGAGGAAATTTTAAAACGCCGACCTCAAAGTTATAAAAATTATAATTAGTGGACAGTAGGAGTAAACTGAGTTGTATAAGGAGGAGTATAAACGACCGACCTCAAAGTATAAAAATGATAAATTAGTGGCACAGGGAGGAGTGAAAATGAGTGGTAGAAGGAGGAGTATAAATGCTACCTGCAAGGTAATAATATAATTAGTGGTAAGCAAGGGCGGAGTGAAGAATGATGGTAACGATGATATAAATTGCCCACCTCGAGGGGTTATAAAAATGATAAAGTTAGTTGTACAGGAGAGGTATAAATGGAGTTGTATAATGAGTCTTTATATAATGCTCGACCTCAAACAATCATCAAAATGATAAATTAGTGGTAGAAGGAGGAGGTGTAAATACGCCGTGACCGGGGGGGGGGCTCGAACGATAAAAACAGAAATTATGTAACGGGAAAGAATCGGAGTATAAAGGCCGTGACCTCGAACGATAAAACGATATTAGTGTTGAAGGGGGGAGCAGGGAGTTTAAATCCTGACCTCGAACATAGAGAACTGCTAAATTGAATGGGTAAACGCGGATTATGATAGATGCGCGGACCTCTATGACAATAAAAACATAACTTAGTGCGTAAAACAGATATAAATGCCGTGGAGACCCTCGTACAATCAAAGTTAATGATTAGTGGTACAGCACGAGTATAAATGCCCAACCTCGAACAATAAAAATAATTAATTAGCGGTACAGGGAGTAGTATAAAACACCAGCCACTGGACCAAGCCCCACGATTTTAAAATGACTGGAAAAAATGTCAGCATCCAGATGCACTACTTTGCTTTATATTTGGCTAGGTAACAAGTCAAGGGAGCTGCCAAGAAGCTGCTGCTTGTAGTAGAAAGTAAAAGCTATTGTCATGATCACTACCATCAACACTGTATAGCGACAATTTCACCCAAATGGGGTCAAAACTAGCTATCGCTATGATGATGATGATGATTATTACATTTTCCTGGTGCCCTACTGGACTCCAAATGTGCCCTCGGCTTAACGGAGTCAAGGGGGACAGCTGGAAAAATGCATGTACAACAGGAAAAATGTATGTACAGCTGGAAAAATGTATGTACAGCTGGAAAAAAGCCCTGATCATGACTACGGCCATCAACACTTACTGAGCTCGGTCTCGGAAGAACTTGCGGAAGAGCTTGACAGATCGTTCCACATCCTTAGGAACCTCCTCCCCCCTGCCGTCAGCTAGTATGACAGCTAGCTCATACGCGGCCCGCCAATGGCCCAACACGTCAGCCAGTTCGTAAAGCTCAGCCGCTTTGGTCACATTCTTGTCTGTGCCGTACCCACTAGAGAGCATGAGCGCCATATTGTAAACCGAATCGCTGTTGTTCCCGGCAGCACCCTTCTCAAATGAGATGAAGGCTGCGGTGAGGTTAGCGGGAAAACCCCCCTGACCATTCCACTGCATCACCCCCACGCCGTTGTGCGCGTAGGACAGGTCCTTCACAGTAGCTTTCTCAAAGTACTCTCGAGCACGTGTCATGTTCTCAGGGACATGGAGACCCTTCATGGCCATGTAGCCTAGGTTGAAGATAGCATGCTCATCGCCCTGGGCGGCGGCCGCCTCGAAATCATTCCAAGCGCCTTCCAGATCCATCTCCATACCCTGACCCATGAGTCGACGGTAGCCCATGCGCCGTTGTGCATCGGGCATCCCTCGGGTGGCCAGGTCGTCATCAAACTGCGGGGAGGGTAATGAGGAGACACGATGACAATCATTACTATTGTGTAAAAAAACTCCATACCCTGACTCATGAGTCGACGATGGTAGACCATGCGCCGTTGTGCATCTGGCATCCCTAGGGTGGCCAGGTCGTCATCAAACTGCAGGGAGGGAAAATCAGGAGACACAATGACAATTATTACTATTATGTAAAAAAACAAGACCTATGCAGCGTCGCGCGCGACGCGGAAAATTGGCGGAGTGTGTTGGCAATGGAACGAAAGGTGGCAACGATGGAACTGACTGAAGCGAGTTAGTTACGCAACCGTTGGATGACGTATCAGGCTTCAATTTGTTTTCCGGGTCGGACAAACAAACGGACAAATGGGTAAACATTGGGGCTCCCGCCCCCTTGAAGAGGGGGCTTCGCCAAAAACTCCATACCCTGTCCCATGCGTCGAGGGTAGCCCATGCATCGATTATTTATTATTTTATTATGCATCTGGTATTCCTAGGGTGACCAGGTCGTCATCAAACTGCAGGGAGGGTTATCAGGAGACACGATAACAATGATTACTATTATGTACTACTACTATTACTATTATGTACTACTACTACTACTACTACTACTACCACTACTACTACTACTACTACTACTGCTACTACTACTACTACTACTACTACTACTACTACTACTACTACCACTATTCCTCCTCCTACTCCTACACCTACTCCTACTACTAATTTAATAAGGCATGCTGAGGTTCTTTGACTCCCCCCCCCACCCCCCCCACCCCCACCCACCCACTCACACCACCCACAAACGCAGCCAAACACCTTGTAATTAGGCGTATCATTTATATATATTAATTGTTTATTTATTTGACTTACGCTTACTACTTCGTCACCATTCTGTGCTTCATGCTGTGACATGTACTTCGCGTCCATGAAGCGCTCGTGCAGGTCTGGGGGGGCAATGGGTGGAGCAAAGCGGAGCTCCTGTGGAGATTGGTGATAATAGAGGTGGGTTGTGAGGTGGTGCTAGGCCTTGGTTGGGCTGCTAGATTGTTGTGGGCAATGAGGCGCTTTGGCTTTCGCAGGTCTGGGGGAGCCATGGGTGCAGCATAGTGCAACAAGGCGGAGCTCCTGTGGAGATTGGTGATAAAAGAGGTGGGTTGTGAGAAGGTAGGTTGTGAAGTGGTGCTAGTCAGTTGTAGGACTGCTACATTGCTGTGGGCAATGAGGCGCTTAGGCAGGTCCAGGGTGGCAATGGGTGCAGCAAGGAACAGCTTCTAAAATATGGATGAGAATAGAGGTGAGTTTGTGAGGTGGTGCTATATAGAGGTGAGTCAAGTCAAGTCAATCAACCAATCAATTGATAAATCATCTCATGAGAATAGAGGAGGAGTTTGTTGACGGGTTGGGCTATATAGAGGTGAGTCAAGTCAAGTCAATCAACCAATCAATTGATAAATCAATCAATCAACCAACCAATCAATCAATCGATCAATCAATCAATCAACCAATCAATCAACTAACCAACTAATCAACCAACCAACCAATCGATCGATCAACCAACCAACCAACCAACAAATCAATAAATCAATTCATCAATCAATCATCAATCAACCAATCAGATAAATACACCCACGCCATGTTAGCAAACCAATTATAATGTTTAAATAATGCATGAATAATAAATATTATAAATAATTATAATGTTTAAATAATGCATAAATAATAAATAGTATAAACAATTATAACGTTTAAATAATGCATACATAATAAATAATAAATATTACAAATAATTATAATGTTTAAATAATGCAAACTTAAGCGACGATATAACGTACATTGTTGTATCTGAACCTGTTTAGATATAATGTATATGGTTATATCTGAGCTTGTGTAGATATACCGTATATTGTTATATACGAGCTTGTGTAGATATAACGTATATTGTTGTATCTGAGCTTGTGTATGCACATATAACTTTTTGTAGCAAACTCGGTTGGCGACAATTCTCCTATTGCTTACATCCTTTTATACATTTGCCCATACAAAACCTAACCTAAAAAAAAGCAAAAACAAAACCTAGCCTAGACAGAATGTAAACAAAAACTAATCTAGACAAAAGCAAAAACAAAACAAAGCGAACAATCAGCTGGTGCCGGGCCGGGGGAGACTAGTGATGCGGGGGCGAGGGCGACGGGCCTAGGGCTGTTTACTGGGAGTAGGTTATGGCGCGTTTTGATTGTTAGCACTAGTCTAACAGTTTACACGACACAAACTTGGATGGGCAGCACCGTTAGAGTCTACAAGAAAGACGCAAAATAAGCAGTAGCTGGCGATTCGTTTCAAGCCTTGATAGGACCTGGTCTTAACTAACTTCTTATGGTTACACTAAAAATGACACGAAACAGGCGGAGACAGCGGCTTTACGTTCCTAGCTATTCAGGTTGCGCGAATATTCTTGCTTCGATCTTCACTAATCAAACGAACCTATCCAAGCATCGACTTCTTCTGAACTGGACTGGGAACAGTTCATATGACACGGTTTTGTTTCACACCTCGATAGTACCTGGTCTTAACAAACTGCAAATAGTTCCACTAAATGTTACAAAAAACAAAACAAAAAACGAACAGACAAATCTGCTCGCGAATTGACCAAAAAAGTCAAGATGAGCACTGAAACCTATTAGTCTAGTTAGCACTGGTATAAAAAAAACTAAACCTAACCTAAACAAAACAAAAACTAAGCAAAAACAAAACAAAACCTAAACTAAATAAAACCTAAACTAAATATGAAGTACTCACCGATAATGATAACGCCTGGTGGGGCGTGGTGTTAAGGAAGGGCCCCCCCCCAATTAGGGGGTGGTGGAGCAGTCTCCTACCTTTCAAATGACAAGCTACAGCGCGGTTGACAAACGCTCAATATTAAGTACTCACCAACTCAATTTCCTGCAACAAGCGGAAGGGGTATACCAATAGGGAACGGCAACTAAAGATTAGTGTTCAGAAAACTACATATTATAAGTGTCCAATAATATTTAGTTTTTCAAATAAAATTCGAAATTCTGGTGTGAGGAGGCTGTCTGACTCAGATTAGAACAATTAGATAATAATATTTATTCGATAATATTAAATAACATAGCCGATCCCTACACACCAATGTAGCATACCAGTAGTGATCAGTATTAAGTGAAGTGAAGTTGTGAGACAGTTGGCTGACGTGTCAGGGTTCGACTCGGTCGTCGGTTGGTCGGACGGATAATGTGGTGAATCTGGGGGCTCCCACCCCCCAGAAGGGGGGGCTTTGCCAAAAAAACATGTGCACACCTCGCCATGTGAAACACCAAGAAAAAAGTACGTCATGACTCATCTATCACACTGCTTGACAGGATTATCAAGTGCAGCCCTACCAGTAGATCAGTGATGAATCATCTATACAACTATACCTGAAGTTGAATTTGAAGTCAGGATGTTGAAAGAAGCACTATTTTAAAATAGCACTTCAGCACTCACTGACTCAATCTCCACAACAAGCTGACGGGCAGCAGCCTTCATGTAGTACAGCCCAAGGCCAATTTTTTTTAAAAATATATCCTATACGGACTGCCAAACCGATTTGTATAGATGCACACTAAAGCATACCAATTTTAATATGGCACATAACAGCTACTATTATTATACGTAGGAACTGCCCCATAGTACTATACCAATTACAATATTGCACAATAAAGCATACCTATTATATAATATCAATTGCCCCTATACCTATTATATAATGTTGCACAATAAAGCCTACCTATTATATAGTATGAACTGCCCCTATACCTATTACCAATTTATAATATTGCACAATAAAGCATACCTATTATATATATTCGATGCCCCTATACTCGACTTATATAATGTTGCACGTAAAGCTACCTATATATAATAATGATTTGCCCCTATACTATTATTCTTAATGTTGCAAAATAAAGACATGACGATATTATAATGTTGAACCAATTAAAGCACATACCCTGGCGACCCTCATCTAATAATGTTGCACACATAAAGGATAACTATTATAATGTTGCACAATAAAGCATACCTATTATATAATGTTGCACAATAAAGCATGACCTATTTATATAATTGTGTTTGCACAATAAAGCAACCCTACTGTAGTAGATAATGTTGACAAGTAAAACGAGATTATTCCGATAGTAGTATGTGCCACCATATTAAAGCATACCAGTAATAATGTTGCACAATAAAGCATACCTATTATATAATGTTGCACAATAAAGCATACCTATTATATAATGTTGCACAATAAAGCATACCTATTATGTAATGTTGCAAAATAAAGCATACCTATTATATAATGTTGCACAGTAAAGCATACCTATTATATAATGTTGCACACTAAAGCATACCTATTAAATAATGTTGCAGAGTAAAGCATACCTATTATATAGTATGAACTGCCCCTATACCTATGGTTTTAAAAGCATAAGTACTCACTGACTCAATCTCTGCCACCAGCTGAAGGGCAGCAGCCTTCATGTAGTACAGTCCAAGAGTCGGGTTCACCTCAACGCCGTAGCCCTGCATGAATCTGTCAGCCAGGGCCATCTGTGCCTGTATGGTTGGTACGGGGAAGATAGGTAGGGGCATGAATCTGTCAGCCAGGGCCATCTGTGCCTGTATGGTTGGTGCGGGGAAGTTAGTTAGGGGCATGAATCTGTCAGCCAGGGCTATCGTCATGTATATGGGTGGTGCGGGGAAGTTAGTTATGTGGCATGGAATATGTCAGCCAGGGCCATTGTGCCGTTATGGTTTGTGGGGAGTTAGGTGAGGGGAATGAATCTGTCTAGCCAGGGCCATCTGTGCCTGTAAGGTTGCGTGTCGGGGAAGTTGCTAACCGTTAAGTTGTATTCTCCATGACTCGTTTTTCAACGGCTTGACGCTACCCGGGGGTTCCGCTATAAATCGGTATCTCCCCCCCCCCCCTCCCCACAGCGGGAAGTTGAGCGTGTAGGGCTAGGAATCTGTCCAGGCCGAGGGCGCGATCTGTGGCCTGTGTGTGATGGTGGGTTGCGGGGATGTTACTCGTTAGGGGCTGAATGCTTTCAGCCAGGGGCCATCTGTGCCTGTATGGTTGGGTGCGGGACCAGTCAGGGTAGGGGCATGCGATTGAATCTGTCTCAGCTCAAGGGCCATCTGTGACCTGTATGTTTGGTTGCGGGGAAGTTATGGTAGGGGCATGAATCTGTCAGCCAGGGCCATCTGTGCCTGTATGGTTGGTGCGGGGAAGTTAGGTAGGGGCATGAATCTGTCAGCCAGGGCCATCTGTGCCGGGTGCTATGGTGTGTTGCCAGGGGACGGTTAGGGAGGGGCATGAATCTGTCAGCCAGGGCCCATCTGTGCCCTGTATATGGTTGGGTGCGGGGAAGTTCGTTTCAAGTTTAGTTAGGGCCTGGGAATCTGTCAGCCCGGGCCATCTGTTGCCTGTATGGGTGCGTGTGGAGGGACAGTTAGTTAGGGGCCCCAATGAACGTCCGCCGTCAGCGCAGGGCAAGGGCCATACTGTGCCTGTATGGTTGGTGCGTGGGAAGCAGTTAGGGGCATGAATCTGTATCTCTCTCTAGCCAGGGCCATCTAGTGAGGTCTGATTATGGGTGGAGCCGGTGAGGGAATGTTAGGTAGGGGTCATGAATCTGTCAGCCTAGGGCCAGTCTGTGCCTGTATGGTTCGGCGTTGCAGGGGATAAGTTAGGTAGGGGGCATGATATGTCAGCCGAGGGCCATCTGTGCCGTATGGTTGGTGCGGTGGAAGTTAAGAGGTAGGGGGCAGAATCTGTCTAGCAGGGCCATATGTGACTGTATGGTTGGAGGGGGGAAGTTAGGAAGTTAGGGAGGCGGAATTGATGAATCGGTAAGCCGGGCAATCTGTTGGCCTGTAGGTTGGGCGGGCGCAAGCTTTCGTTAGGGGCATGAAGCTCTGTAAGCCAGGGCCATGTGCCTGTATGGTGTGTTGCGGGGAAGTAGGGTTTATGTAGGGGCATGAATATGGCGCCCAGGGCCATTGGTGTTGCTGTAGGGTTGGTGCGGGGGAAGTTAGGTAGGGCATGAATCTGCAGCAGGGCCATCTGTGCCTTGTAATGGTTGGGGCCGGGGGGAAGGAGAGTAGGTAGGGGCATGAATCTGTCAGCCAGGGCCATCTGTGCCTGTATGGTTGGTTGCGTCTCCGCGGAAGTTATGTGAGGGGCATGAACTGTCAGCCAGGGCCAGTCTGTTGCCCTGTCTGGTGGGGGGGAAGTTAGGTGATAGGGGCAGATCTGTCAGCCAGGGCCATCTGTGCCGTATGGGTGGTGGGGGAGTTAGTTAGGGGGCATGAATCTGTCAGCCGCGGCCATCGTGCGGGTATGGTTGGTGCGGGGAAGTTAGGTAGGGGCATGAATCTGTCAGCCAGGGCCATCTGTGCCTGTATGGTTGGTGCGGGGAAGTTAGGTAGGGGCATGAATCTGTCAGCCAGGGCCATCTGTGCCTGTATGGTTGGTGCGGGGAAGTTAGTAGGGGCATGAATCTGTCAGCCAGGGCCAAAGCTAGAGGCACAGGGTTATCGTGGCCATGGCCAGTAGAGGTGTGTGGGACCTCGTCTCCTGGGATAGTCTTAGTTAAGTGTACGGGAAAGTTTAGGTAGGGGCAGTTTATGTTAGGGTGCATGGGATATGGTGCATGTGGGGGTGGGGGGGGGGGGGGCATGAATTTTTCAAGCCCAGGGCAAATGCGCCTGTATGGTTGGTGTTGCAGGGACGTTACCAGGGCCAACTGCGCCTGGACTGGGATTGTTGCAGGGAAGTTTAGGTAGGGCATGGATTATGGTAATGGGGTGGGGGTGGGTGACGGGTAGGGATATGGTTTTCGGGGAAGTTAGGTCGGTGCATGGATTGGTGCCTGGGTGGGGGTGGGGGTGGGGTGGGGTATGGATACGGTTTGGTGCGGGGAAGTTAGCAACCACCTCCACCTCACCGCAGTAGCCCTGCGTGAATCTGTCAGCCAGGGCCATCAGTGCCTGTATGGTTGGTGCGGGGAAGCTAATTAGTGCGGGGACGTTAGGTAGGGGCATGGATAGGGTGCATGAGGGGGGGGGGGGGGGGGGGGGGGGGGGGGGGGGGGGGGGGGGGGGGTGCATGGATATGATTTGGTGCGGGAAAGTTAGCTTCCACTTCCATTTATGGTGTTTAGTGTTTAGTGGGTTAGGTTCCAATACAAAGGTTTAGGGTTTAGTGGGTTAGGCTTTAGGGTTCGGGGTCTAGGTGGCTTAAGGGTTTACGTAAGTGGAGGCTAACTTCAGTGGAGGCTAGCTTAAGTGGAGGCTAACTAGAGTGGAGGCTAACTCTGCTGCCTTCATTCGACACACACAACACACACAACACACCCACACACACACCTCACACAGGACACACACCAACCACAACACGACACACCACGATCACAAGCACCACACCACACACACAACACATGATCACAGCCACACACCACACACAGACACACACGATAACACGCACCACACACGCCAAATACACACACATGATCACAGCCACACACCTCACCCTACCTGCATGTTCCCCACGCCTGCGGCCTGGAATAGCTGCACCATGGCTTGCGCTGGGTTGCGGGGAAGGATATCTGGAAAGACTGATCACAGACACAAATACACAACCACACGCACACAGCACACACACACATGATCACAGCCACACACCTCACCCTACCTGCATGTTCCCCACGCCTGCGGCCTGGAATAGCTGCACCATGGCTTGCGCTAGGTTGCGTGGAAGGATATCTGGAAAGACTGATCACAGACACAAACACACGACCACACGCACACAGCACACACACAAATGATCACAGCCACACACCTCACCCTACCTGCATGTTCCCCACGCCTGCGGCCTGGAATAGCTGCACCATGGCTTGCGCTAGGTGGCGTGGAAGGATATCTGGAAAGACTGATCACAGACACAAACACACAACCACACGCACACAGCACACACACAAATGATCACAGCCACACACCTCACCCTACCTGCATGTTCCCCACGCCTGCAGCCTGGAATAGCTGCACCATGGCTTGCGCTGGGTTGAGTGCCATATTGAAGGTGGCACGACCAGCCACCTCTATTCCAGACCCCAAGAACTGACTCCCCCCCACACACATGATCACAGCCACACACCACATCCTACCTGCGTGTTCCCCACGCCTGCGGCCTGGAATAGCTGCACCATGGCTTGCGCTGGGTTGAGTGCCATATTGAAGGTGGCACGACCAGCCACCTCTATTCCAGACCCCAAGAACTGCCTCCCCCACACACACATGATCACAGCCACACACCACATCCTACCTGCATGTTCCCCACGCCTGCAGCCCTGAATAGCTGCACCATAGCCTGCGCTGGGTTGCGTGGAAGGATATCTGGAACGACTCCAGCAGCTTGAAGGGCGGCCATATTGAAGGTGGCACGACCAGCTACCTCCATGCCGGACCCCAAAAACTGCCTCCAGCCCTCTTCTGTCCAGGTAAGCTGAGTAGGAA
This sequence comes from Chlamydomonas sp. ICE-L, assembly GCA_013435795.1. Lineage (NCBI taxonomy): Eukaryota > Viridiplantae > Chlorophyta > Chlorophyceae > Chlamydomonadales > Chlamydomonadaceae > Chlamydomonas > Chlamydomonas sp. ICE-L. The sequence continues at coordinate 8,001,034 of JACBWV010000825.1, read as the reverse complement.
GGTTCTTATGCAGTTCTTCAAGGGCCTCCAGGTCAGCGAGCTCGTGTTCTGACATCAGGGCCCTTTTATGTTCCGAGGCGAATGGTGCGCGTTTCCGGACAGGGGGCGGTAGAGCCTCATCCACCATAGCATTCATCCTCTTGAATCCTGCAAAGGCGAAAAATGCGATAAGAATCCTGGTAAGAATCGCAAAATGCGATAAGAATACTAAAAAATGAAGAAAAATGCTATAAGAATCCTGATAAGAATCGCAAAATGCGATAAGAATCCTAAAACATGACAAAAATGCGATAATAATCCTGGTAAGAATCGCAAAATTAAACTATTTTTCTGTTCAGAGGCGAATGGCGCGCGTTTCTAGACAGGGGGCGGTAGAGCCTCAATCACCATACAACCATAGTTCGATCCTCTTGACAATCCTGCAGGCCGAACTGCGACAAGATCCTGATAAGAATCCCGCAAAGTAATGAAATGCATAGAATCACAATGAATGGATGCATTAAATCACATGAATTAAATGCATTAGAGATCGCAAAATTATGAAAGCAATAAGATTAAGATCCTGAAAGTGGGGGGCGTGTTGGTATAAATGGGAAGTGGCCGTGTGAGGGATAGGATAATGCGAGGGGGGCGATCAAGTGTGGGGTTGGGCATATTGGGTGTAGGGGTTAGAAGGTGTGGTGCGTGGTTGTGTGTGAGTTATGGCGGGTGCTGACCTCGTGTCTGCGGGGTGGTGGAGCGGGTTCGGTATGTGGTGTAGTTGACTTGGTGGCTGGGGGAGTGTGGGGGGGTTGGGGGGGGGGGGGGGGAGTGGTGGGGGGGGGGAGGGGAGGGGGGGGGTGAGGGGGGGGAGTGGGGGGGGGTGGTGGTGGGCGGGGGGGGGTGGGGGGGAGGGTGGGGGGGCAGACGGGTGGTATAGTGTGGGGGGCGGGGCGGTGTGCGAGTGGGGGTAGTACGAGCATGAGGGCGCATATTGGGGTATGAGTGTGTGATATTGCGTGGGTGCGAGGGTGGGGTGGGGTGAGATCGCAAAATGAAGAGAAAAGGCATAAGAAGCGAAATTAATGAAAATGCAATAAGAATCGCAAATTAATGAAAATGCATTAAGAATCGCAAATTAATGAAAATGCAGGTACAGAATCGGCAAATTATGAAAAGGCAAAGTAAGATAGCGGCAAATTATGAATGCAATAAGATCGAAATTAAATGAAAATGCATTAAGAATCGCAAATTATGAAACATGCATAGATCGCAAAATTTGAAATGCATATGAATCCGCAATTATGAAATGCAATAAGAGTCCTGATAGGAATCGTAAAATTAAACTGTTAGGGCTATATATAACCCCAGGAAATCCCGGCCATATCCGCAATTTAGGATAGATTAAATGATAATATAGAAATTCTTTTCACTGTAAGCACAAAAACTCGGGCCCCCGTCGGTATAAATGAAATTGCTTGGGATCAGGTCTCAGATGCTTCTTGTCCGTTTTGAAGCGCACTCCGGCACGGTTTGGCAATCATTTAGCCTATTTGGCATACCCCT
>JACBWV010000825.1:7984489-7994489 GCA_013435795.1 Chlamydomonas sp. ICE-L | reverse complement strand
TGCCTAAGTCCGACCCTGAGTGGTACGGATGTTTTTAACCTATTACCTTCAGTCCGAAGAAAACTCTTTTTTGCCAATAAGCTGCCTAACCACATCAGTTCAACATATAAATACTGAGTTGGGTTCTCTCAAGTGGTGGGAACCAGGCAAAGCAAAACATGTGATTTTTCCCACTATGGGGCTCCCTAAGTCGGTACGGATTTTTCTTAGAATTGGAACGGAGCCTATCGCTATCAAAAACAAGTTTTCTTAAATTCAAAAGTAGGTAGCCCTATTGTGCACATCTTTCCTCATAAGAAATTGTTACATCAGGTTTTGGATGGCAGTACATAGGAAGTACGGGTGAATATGGAGTTATGGACCCCCAAAATACTGACTATTTACATATTGTGGGTGCCCTAAGTGTGGTACAACGCTGCACAAGCTGAATTGTTTCATTTTGGGTCTTAGCTTTGCTTCGTAAATTCCGAGGCCAAAGCTGAAGCGCAGCCTCCGATCTTGTGGTAGGGGTTTGATAAGCCTTTCGTCCCGCGTCAACATGATTCAGAATAGCTCGCGCGGCCTCGTGTCTGGCGCGATCTGGATTTGTACCACAATTTATCGCACATCTGATGTACTGCCACCGGCCTTCCGTACAAGGCTGCTCGCGACCGCTTGGGAATGCGGACCGGAAATACCAGTGCGCGTAGCTGAAACAATTGCGCGAAAGGTGGGCCAGACAGAATTCGATTCCGAGCATTTTGGGGCCTGTACGGCTCTGTACCACAATCTTGTACCAACTTAGGGCGTTTTTTTACTTAGGCACCTGTGGAGTTTTTTTCCATTAATTAATTAATTAATTAATTAATTAATTAATTCATTAATTAATTAATTAATCAATTTATTAATTAATTGATTAATTTATCATCAAATTTGAGGCGTGGGAATACAAGCCGAAGGAGCACCTAGCAAAAGGATGGCCATGCACCACATGATTAAATTACGTGTAAAAGGGCCCAACTGACACCCACACCCAATGCGAGGAATTCATCTTCATACGAGATATAAAAAAAAAAACATGGCCTCAAACCTTGGGGACTCTAGCTCATACCCCCGCCTAAACCCTGACATGTGGGCGAAGTGCCAGCTCGTCAGAGCGAAAGCGAATTTTGTCCGAGTCCCAGAGTTTCGCTGTTCAGCCCTTCTGACCAGGGCCAGGGGCCCTGTTTCAGACTGGCTGCTTGGCTGGCGCTTTCGCTCTGTCGAGGTGGCACTTCGTCCACATGCCAGGGTATGGGCATTGCGGGTCGGTTACTATACCGATCTCGGAGCTGTACGAGCTTAACTGCCCACTTTTCGTAACCTGATACCTTTCCGATTGAGCCCTTGTCGCCCAATGATCTCGACCACCATGCAAGGATTTCCAACAGCTCGATTTCAAATATTAGTTTGGGCGAGCACCTTGCTATCTGTCGGCCTCTGCCTCGACAATGGAGTTGGAAAGATGCCTGCGATGGGGGTACGGTCGATTGACAGCTTTTGCACCATGTTTTGCCTGTCAGCAGATCTGAAAGCCCCACCTGATGACCTTGTATGTTCTTGCAGTGGAATAGCTGGAATAAATTCAGGTGTGCATATTCGGGACTGGCTGTCCTCCAGCTAAGTCCTCTGCATACACAAATAGAGGAAAGGGTCCAAAATCAGGGACCTGACCTCTGTCACTGTGTCAAGGGGTTAAGCAGGAAGATAAATCAAAACCTCTATGGAGCTAGGTGCCACAAGGGTTTGTACAACGATTTGGGGGCCTCCATCAACAACATATGCAAACATGTGACAACATGCGAACGCATACACATGTCCTAAATAGCTACATGTGACAACATGCACTCTAAGCAAGGGTAGGCTGTCATGAACAATATGGTGACACATATACATAATATCAGCCATTCAAGAGGGAGCCAAAAGCATCTTGCCACATATATATATCCCACACCCATGTTAGAATGTAGTACCTTTAAGACACAGGCCCAATGGGCCTGCAAGCCTCAAGTATAAGACATATCTTTTCTTTTCAGCTACGAGCAGCAGCTTCTAGGCAGCTCCCTGAGCCAGCCACTGGGCAAAGCTCCAATATTTGAACAGTACTGGAACGCTGATTCTGCAAACTTCCAGATGCACTGGGATGCTTTAGTTTGACAGGTAGCAAATCGGGGGAGCTGCATTGAAGCTGCTGCTTGTAGCCGAAAAGAAAAGCACAGTTTTAAGATGAGTGCTGAGATCAGTTTGAGATGGGTGCTGAGATCAGTTTGAGATGGGTGCTGAGATCAGTTTAAGATGCGTGCTGAGATCAGTTTGAGATGGGTGCTGAGATCAGTTTGAGATTCGTGCTGAGATCATTTTGTGATGAGTGCTGAGATCAGTTTGAATTGAGTGCTGAGATCAGTTTGAGATGAGTGCTGAGATCAGTTTGAGATGTGTACCGAGATCAATTTGAGATGAGTGCTGAGATCAGTTTGAGATGAGTGCTGAGATCAGTTTGAGATGAGTGCTGAGATCAGTTTGAGATGTGTACCGAGATCAGTTTGAGATGAGTGCTGAGATCAGTTTGAGATGAGTGCTGAGATCAGTTTGAGATGAGTGCTGAGATCAGTTTGAGATGAGTGCTGAGATTAGTTTAAGATGAGTGTTGAGATCAGGATTCAAGTCTTGGGTAAAGGTTGTTTTGGCCAACTCGGTGTCCCAGGTACAGAGCGCTTCAGGTAGCAGAGCATAACCTCCCCCTTAACTCCGTCCAGCCGTGGGCTCCAAATTTGCCCGCACATTTGGGGTCCAGTTGGGCACCAGGAAAAATGCCATCATCATCATCATCATCATCACTCCACCCCCAAACACCCCATCCCACCCCCACACACCCAACTCCACCCCACCCCACCCACACACTCCACCCACACACAGGTGTGCCATCAACGACAGCATCATTCGGGAAGCAGCAGATGCTATCGTGTCCAGTGGTCTGAAGGATGCCGGTTTCCAATACATCAACTTGGTAGGTGTACTTCAACTTGGTAGGTGTACTTCAACTTGGTAGGTGTACTTCAGCTTGATAGGTGTTCTTCAACTTGGTAGGTGTACTTCAAACTGGTAGGTGTGCTTCAACTTGTTAGGTATACTTCAGCTTGGTAGGTGTACTTCAACTTGGTAGGTGTACTTTGGCTTTGTAGGTGTACTTCAGCTTGGTAGGTGTACTTCAACTTGGTAGGTGTACTTCAGCTTGGTAGGTGTACTTCAAACTGTTAGGTGCACTTTTTTTTCCAGATTTCTGTGGGTGCATTTGTCTAGCAAAAGTTGCGACGCAACCCTGGTTTCATGATTGTGGCGTAGCAGGTTAAAGGGCAGAGTGTGAAGCGCCGAGCACCGGGGGTTTGAGGGGCAGGAAGATGGGAGGTATACTAGCCTATGAGCAGGGTTCTTTTTATCACGTTTAACAGTTATGATGACATCCCGCGAAACGCTAAGCTCTCGTAACTAGGGCTTGGGTAAACCTCCAACATGCACGAACCTGCACGAACCTGCACGAACACGGCAAGTTTTTGCAGATTCGTGCATGTTCGTGCAGGTTCGTGCATGTTGGAGGTTTACCCAAGCCCTGGTTCCGAGAGCTTAGCGTTTCGCGGGTTGTCATCATAGCTCTTAAACATGATAATGAAAGTAGCCAGTGACTTGCCTCAGGACTATCATGGCATGGTGCTCCAAGTAGCCATAATTAATTAATTTTTCAATTACTCGCTTAATTAATTAATGACAATTTAATTTAATTAATTAATTAATACATATACAGCCAGTTGTCTATGCCCGGGTTCTGGAGTTTGATTGTGAATGCCTCAACAACATCTTGCTCCTAGTAGCCACAAATAATGAATAAATTAAGTAATTTACAATTAATAAATAAATAGATGTATCGCCAGTTCTATATGTGTGAATGCCTCAACATTATCTTGCTCCTAGTAGCCACAATCAATTAATCGTTAATAAATAAATATACAGCCAGTTTTGCACTCGTGAATACCTGAACACAATTATATTCTTAGAGGAGAGAATTAATTATTTTATAATACTTAAATAAATACATATACAGCCAGTTGTATACGTATTGAGGTATGTGGTGGTGATGAATGCTGGGTATGTGGTGGTGATGGTGATAATAATGGCTATGATGATGACTGGTACATGGTGGTGGTGATGAATGCTGGGTATGTGGTGGTGATGGTGAAAATGGTGAATGCCTCAACACAATCTTACAAAAGACGTTCTCTGCGTTTTGTTTTTTACTGTGCTTGTGAATGCCCCAGCAACGATCTTACGAAATATGAATCATTCATTATAAATGTATTAATGAATCGATTACAGGCAATAAATATGTGCTTCTGATTTATGAATGCCGCAACACAATCTTACAACACTTCTTACAACACAAGACCCATTCTGCTTAATTTTTGGCAATGAGCAGCAGCTTCTAGGCAGCTACCCTGACTGGCTATTCAGCCAAACCAAACGCAACCTAGTGCACCTTGAAGCTGTCACAACCAGCTATCCAGACCTGCTGAATTATAAGTGGGTAACAGATCGACTGGCTCAGAGGGCTGCATAGAAGCTGCTAACAAAAGCTGAAATTAAGAACTCTGCTTCTTTGCTTTGGAACCTGAATCCACCAAGACCTTATCAACTGGATTATGATTACCCATCCTAGGGGCATGGGGAAGTCAGCCTCCACTTGAGTTAGCCTCCACTTAGCCCGTAAACCCTAAATCCACCTAGATCCTGAACCCTACACCCTCACCCCCCCTAAACCCTACAACTTTGAGTAAAATCCTAGACCACTAAACCCTAAACCCTAAACCCTAACCCCCCTAAGCCACCTGAACTTCAGCGGAGGCTAACTTCTCCAGGGCCATCTTAGTTAACCCTGGTGTTTGTTCGGTGTGTGTATTACGTATAGCTTTACTTTTCAGCTACAAACAGCAGCTTCTAGGCAGCTCCCTGAGCCAGCCACTGGGCCAAGCCGCAAGATGTCAATAGAACAGGAAATCTGCTTGTGTCAGCTTCAAGGTGCACTTGATTGCATCAAGTTTGGCTGACTAACCAGCCAGGGAAGCTGCCTAGAGGCTGTTTCTCGTAGTGGAAAAGAAGAGTTATGGTATCTCAGGTAGTGCACTTGTCTTATCTCTTGTACTTCATGTCTGTACTGCTCCCTCAGGATGACTGCTGGATGGAGAAGCGTGGGCCCGACAATAAAATTATTCCTTTCAAGGATCGGTTCCCAGATATGAAGGCCCTAGCTGACTACGTACACTCCAAGGGACTCAAGTTTGGGTTGTACAGCGATGCAGGCAACCACACGTGTGAGGGATATCCGGGTAGCTGGGGATACGAGGAGTTGGTAAGTGCTAAATGGCGACCCACTGCAAGCCATTTTTCACAATAGCACACAAGGCCATTTTTCATAGCACAAAAGGCCATTCTTCAAAACAAGGGGTCATTTTCAAGCTGGGGATATGAGGAGTTGGTAAGTGCTGCTGCCCCACTGCTTTTTCATAGCACATTTTTTTGCACATTCTTCACATTCTTTTTCGCATTCTTTTCACATTTGTTTCACAGTTGTTCTCATTCTTCACATTCTTTTTCACAGTCTTTTTCACATTTTTCATAGCACATTTTTTCACATTCTTGTCCACATTCTATTTCACATTTTCATAGCACATTTTTCACATTCTTGTCCACATTCTATTTCACATTTTTCATAGCATTTTTCATATAACATTGTTCATAGCACACAAGGCCATTCTTCAAAACAAGGGGTCATTTTCAAAATGGGGCTACGTAGTGTCTTTTTTTCACAAATCTGGAGGCCATTTTGGTAGCCACAAGTGGCGACCCAAGCCTCATTCTGGGACGGTACAGTCACCCAACGTCACCCAACTCACAGCTTGTCACCCAATTTGTAGATCGTGCACTTACCGCAACCAGGTTCTGGATGGTGCCGGCACCAGTGCCTGCATGCTGAGCCCAGAATCCCACACATATACTCACATCTCACGATTCTGTTTCCACGAATGGCTCAGTGGCAGAGCTCGTTAAAACAAGAAGGTGCGGGTTTCTAATCCCTACGTGTGCGCTTAAGTGTTTGGGGTCCCTGTCAACTGCCATGGCAGCTTTGTCCAGGTAAAATAGCAGCCCGGTATCTACCGCCGTAAGACGGGGCTCCCTTAATACCACGTCCCACCAGGCATTATCATTATTTCTGTGTGTGCATTCCTGAGTCATCTCTGCGAAACCAATGAATAAATATGAAACCAATGAATAAATACGAAACCAATGAATAAATGCGAAACCAATAAATAAATGCGAAACCAATGAATAAATACAAAACCAATGAATAAACCCCTTAACTTACACCACGTAAGAAGGCGTCCTATTGGCGTGAATTGCGATGCTCATATGTGCTCTCCTGTCTGAGTGCAGGATGACTCAGAGCTGACTGAGAGCTGACTCAGAGCTGACTCAATCTGACTGAGCGCAGGATGAGTGCACACACACCACCACCTCACACACACACCACCACCTCACAAACACCACCACCTCACTGAGTGCAGGATGCGCAGACTTATGCTGACTGGGGCGTGGACTATCTCAAGTAAGTAGGAACCGGCATATCATATGATGTTGTATGTTAATGGTAACTTTACCGGAGGCGAGTATGATAGCACATGATATTGTATGTAAATGGTAACTTTAGCCTAGTCAGACTGTAGGCGTGGGCTATCTAAGTAAGTTACTATGTTAGTAAGTAGGGACCAGCATGTGATATGTTGTTGACCGAAGGCGAGTATGATATCACATGATATTGTATGTAAATGGCAACTTTAGCCTAGTCAGACTGTAGGCGTGGACCATTTAAAGTCAGTCATGCCCCAAGATCATCTCCCGTTTTGACGATTGGCTCAATGGTCGAGTTCGTTGAAATCAGGCAGAAGATGCAGGGTTTGAATACCTACGGGTGCGCTTGAGTGTTCGCGGTTGCTGTTACCCGCCATGGAAGCACTGTCCAGGTAAAGTAGCAGCCTGTTCTCTACCGCCGTAAGACAGGGCTCCCTTAATCCCATGCCCCACCAGGCGTTATCATTCCTTTACATGCATCTAGATCACTGTTTCTTTCTGGGGCTTCACGTAGCAGCTTCTGGGCAGCTTTTTTCACCCATTCTTAGGCCAAGCCAGAATCTCAAATGTTTTGTGCCTTAATATCTGGGTTGTGAACTATAAATATAAATAAAGAAATACATAAAATAAATAGTGCGCCTTATCACGAGGTGTGAGGTTGAGGGGGCCTGCCCGTTGGCTTACACTGGGGCCAACCACCAATGAATGTATGATACAGTCCAGGGTATCCGTTGCCATCAGCATTGCTATCCGTTGCATTGCTGCCACCTCATCAGCAACCTGAAAGCAAACAAACAATCAAACAAACAAACAAACAAACAAACAAACAAACAAACAAACAAATGCATAAATAAATAGATAGTACGCTTTATTATGAGGCGTATGTTGAGGGGTTTATGTATTTCCTCATAGATTGCACAGAGGTTACCCACGAATGGGCACATAGAGAAAGTTTGAAAGTAGGGTTTGAATGTGGGGTTTCATGAGATAGTCCACACCAGGGTACTACTAAGCGCGCGCGGCAGCGCGGTGCCGCGCTGCCTTTATTAGCCCCTCTGCGCGTTTCGCGCAGTTTTTCAACCCCCTGTGGGCGCAGCGCGCAGTTTATTTTGCAAGCTTTCTGCACCTAAAAAGCGCTGACCAATTTGACGTTTGTGCGCTTTAAGCGCTGACTAATTTGGCAAGAAGGAGTTCCCTGGTCCACACCCCAGTCAGCGTAAGTCTGCGCATCCTGGACTCAGATAAGTGGAAGTGGTTGAGATCTGGGTCCTGCTCTAGGGGGTTTAATACCTACGCCACCAAAACGGTGGTCGGGAGTTTGGTTTGTTTGTCCTCGACACACCCCTGATGTAATGGGTTTTTTTGCTTTGTGGGTGCTTTTTCTTTTTGTTTAAAGCACTGAGTATCATACACCCTCGCGGTGTATAGTAGACTTTAACATGTAATGTAATGTAATGTTATGTAAGATTCACAGGAGAGCAGATATGAGCATATGGTTCGCCTTATTACGAGGTATAAGTTGAGGGGTTTATGTGTTTATTAATTTATTGATCAGAGATGACTCACGAATGCACACACAGGCCTGACATGTGATGTGATGTGATGTGATGCGATGTGATGTGATGTGATGGGCATTATAATGCAGCTGGCAGCCTTGGGCTTGACCCAATGGAGCTGGCTACAAGCTGCAAATAATGGCCCTTTTCTTTTAGGCTATGATCGACAGCTTCTAGGCAGCTCCCCTGGCTGGCTATTATGCTACAAATGCACACATAGAGAAAGTAATGATAACGCCTGGTGGGGCGTGATATTAAGGGAGCACTGTCTTAAAGGCTGCTACTTTACCTGGACAAAGCTACCATGGCAATTGACAGCGACCGAAAACACTCAAGCGCACCCGTAGGGATACGAACCCCACACCTTAATCATTCAAGAAGCTGTACCATTGAGCTATTCGTCGAAACGGAATGACTGTAAAAACATACACATATTGGTTCAAGCATCGGCCTTAGTTCAGGTGGAAGAACCGGTATTGATACCGCCTGGTGGGGCGTGGTATTAAGGGAACCCGTCGTGAGCGGGCAGAGAACGGACTACCACCTCGACTGGACAAGCCACCATCGCGGGTGACAACAACCTGCAATGCTAAGGGTGACCGTAGGGGGAAACGAACGCCCAACCCTTCGTCCTCAAAGCGATTTGGTGAAAGAACCGTCTAAATTTTTGCCCTCTTGCCCTGAAGCGGACTCCAGGAGCTTACCCTCTACGAGGTCTTAATTTCTCCCAAATCAAAATATGACATGAATTGATAAATCACACCCTAACAATCACCCTGCTGGTATCTGCAGATGAGTCCCTGACCTTAATTACCCGACTGCAATCCTAAGCTGTCTAAATTTTTGCGCTTGGCATTTTTAGCGACCTCTTACCCCCCTGGGGTAAGGAAGGGGGGCAGGGCCCAGCCCGCATACCCCAGGGGGGTAGGACTCCCCTGGGGTAAGGAGGGGGGGTAGGGCCCCCCTAGGGTAAGGAGGGGGGGTAGGGCTCAGCCTGCATGTATGAGGTATTTGTTTACGTGTATATACTGTTACTAAAACAAAAATGTAGAACAGCTGTGCTGTAGCCCCTCACATAGACTGGCAGTCACCTCCTGCATCTGGTCCGACACAACAAGTCCTAGGGGGTCGCAAGCGAAGCGTAAAATTGGTGGAGCGAGTCCAGTAGGGCACCAGGAAAAATGTCATTATCATCATCATCATCATCATCATCATCATCATCATCATCATACACGCATGTGCACCATTTAGGTATGACTACTGCGGCGTGGAAAATGTACAGATCAGCTTACATAAAAAAAAATGGAAATTTGAACATCCAAGAATTGTCACAATGACCTCTAAGGACATGCCACGGTGGGATTAAGGAAACCAGATTGTAAGTATGCGGCGGTCAACCCGATATCGCATCAAGACTCTAGTTACCGTGCCGGTCCACGACCCTCCGGATGGGCCCGAGCGCACTCAAGAGCTTACATCATATAACATGCATGCCATGGTGACTTTCCTCAGCTGCGGCATACGGGAAGGTCCCCTTAACACCACGCCCCTCCAGGCGTTATCCTTTTTTTTTTATAACATGCATGTGCACCATTTAGGTATGGCTACTGCGGCATGATTTCAAATCATCTGCTGAATTGCTGTAACATGCATGAGCGCCATTTAGGTATAATTGCGGCACGATTTCAAATCATCTGCTAAATTGCTGTAACATGCATGTGCACCATTCAGGTATAACTATTGTGGCACAA
>JACBWV010000825.1:7899489-7974489 GCA_013435795.1 Chlamydomonas sp. ICE-L | reverse complement strand
GTGACAGGCAAAAATGTTGCAACAAACTTAGAGGGCCACCAAGAGGGTATTTTCTAGACCCTTGGCTAGGCAGGATTTACACCGTTTTGGCCCAAATTGTCGCTACAAAAAGTTGTATTTGTGCAATGCATCCTATGTAGGACTCATTGCAGGCATGCCACTACCAGCGTATCAGTCACCTCACATTGCTCTTTGTACCCCCTGTACACATGCAAAACAGACACTCACCAAAATAAACACTCACAACCTCAACACACACAAAAAAACACTCACAACCTCAACACACACCAAAATAACACACACACAAACTGCACACAAACAAGCATAACACACACAAAAAAACACACATCCCTACATAAAAATACGCCCACAAAAATAAAGTACTCACACAAAACTTCACACGTGCACACACATCCCTACACACACATCCCTACACACACACACCTACACAAACACATCCCTACCCTACCCCCCCTCCACTACACACACACATACCTAATCATACACCCCTACATATGCACCAGGTAAACTCTGATATAAAAGGTCAGATATGGATCAAGAAGCTGTCGAAAGAACGCTGGGCTGTGATGTTGTTCAACTTCAACTCGCATTGGACAGATATTACTCTAAACTTCACCAGAGACTTGCCTACAGTCCACCAGCAGTGGGCTAGAGACGTGCCAGATACCAGCCCAGATTGGTAAGGCTGTGTTTGAGTTCAGTTATGAGAAGGGGGGATGGGTGGCATGCTCTAGGGGGGCTAGATACAAGCCCACAATGGATGGATAGTGGTCTAAACGTCACCAGAGACTTACCTGCAGTCCACCAGCAGTGGGCCAGATACAAGACCAGATTTGTAAGGCCATCTTGGAGGTCAGGTATGGGAAGGGGGGATAGGTGGAATCATACATGTTTGGCAGAGCCCCCCCTTCTGGGGGGCGGGAGCCCCCAGGGTCACCCCGTTGTCCATTTGTGCGACTGACCGACCGACAGAAAAATTGAAGGCTGACACGTCAGCCAACTCTCTCATAACTGGCTTGCGACGCTGCATAGGAGTTGTCTTTTTGCCAGTTAGTTAGGGTGGACCAAATAGGCTATAGACTAAATTAATATAAAAAGCACACACGTAATATAAAAAACACATAAACACTGCCAGGCACCTACTGATGTGAATGCCAACTGACATAATTAATATGAGTCATATGAACACTATCAGGCGCCTACCAATGTTAATGCCAACTTACATAATTAATATGAGTCATGTGAACACTATCAGGCGCCTACCAATGTGAATGCCAACTTACATAATTAATATGAGTCATATGAATACTAGCAGGCGCCTACCAATGTGAATGCCAACTTACATAATTAATATGAGTCATATGAATACTAGCAGGCGCCTACCAATGTGAATGCTAGCTTACATAATTAATATGAGTCATGTGAACACTAGCAGGCGCCTACCAATGTGAATGCCAGCTAAGATAAACCATATGTGCAGCAGCTGGCAATAAAACGCTTGCCTCATCTTTAAGCCTTAAAACTGTGTGCTCCCTGTTTTCCGCTGGTATCGCAGGGGGGGTCTTGGAATTGGAAGGCGATGAGCAGCCCAGAATTGGCTGAAAAGCATGTAGTAATTCAAATTCAAATTCAAATTCTTGCCTCATCCCTCATCATACCCACTCACATACATACGCACTCACACACACATACCCACTCACTCACACATACGCACTCACACACACATACGCACTCACACACATACCCACTCAAACATACCCACTCACACACATAACCACTAACACACACATACACACTCGCACATATACCCACTCACACACATACCCACTCACAAACACATACCCACTCACACACACATACCCACACACATATCCACACATACTCACACACATACCCACACACATACCCACACGCATCCCTCATCCCTCGTCCCTCATCACAGTGTTGACAAATTCAAATTCAAATTCAAAATTTTGCCTCATCCCACATCACAGTGTCGACAAGAGTGACGCATGCAAGGGCTGGGCTGACAATGGAGAGTGTGTAACCAACTCTGGTGCGTGTGGTGTGTAATCAACTCTAATGCGTGTGGTGTGTAACCAACTCTGGTGCGTGTGGTGTGTAACCAACTCTGGTGCGTGTGGTGTGTAACCAACTCTGGTGCGTGTGGTGTGTAACCAACTCTGGTGTGTGTGGTGTGTAACTTACGCTGGTGAGTGTGTAACAAACGCTGGTGCGTGTGGTTCAATCTTGGGCATGATCCAGGACGGGCAGGGGTGTGTCTAGGGGGGGGGGGGGGGGGGGGGGGGGGGGGGTAGTTTCAGTGTCTGAGACATGGTTCTAATATTTACTAATAATAGCATAATATTTAACATTTCAAGGTATCGCCGATAGAATTTGAATTCATTGTGCATCGATCGTAAAGCCTTTCAAAAGAAATAAAAAATAAGCACATTTTTCCTTGTTCACCTGTGTGACAGCTGACATGTTGAGCACTTGCATTGTAGCTGCTCTTGCATCTGCCCTGTACTCCATGCAAGGGCTGGGCTGACAATGGAGAGTGTGTAACAAACGCTGGTGCGTGTGGTTCAATCTTGGGCATGATGCAGGACGGGCAGGGGTGTGTCTAGGGGGGGGGGGGGGGGGGGGGGGGGGGTAGTTTTTCAGTTTAGTTTTAGTTGCCCTGTACATGCTATGCCCAGACACATGTTATCGATCGTAAAGCCTTTGTAAATTAAAAAAAAATGAACGCATTTGTCTTGTTCACCTGAGTGTCAGCTTACATGTTAAGCGCGTGCCCTCGCAGCTGCCCTATGCTTAAGCTATGCTCAGACACATGTTATCGATCTTAAACCCTTCCAATAAAGAGAAAACGCATTTTCCTGTTTCACCTGTGTGACAGGTTACATGTTAAGCACTTGCCCTTGCAGCTGCCAATGCTTAAGCTATGCTCAAGATATGCCCAGACGCATGTTATCGATCTTAAACCCTTCCAATAAAGAGAAAACACATGTTTCTTGTTCACCTGTGTGACAGGTGACATGTTGAGTACCTGCCCTGTGCTCAAGCCCTATGCTGCCCTATGCCCAAGCTACGCTTAGACACATGTTGTCAATCTTAAACCCTTCCAATGAAAACTAAAACACATTTTTCTTGTTCACCTGTGTGACAGGTTACATGATGAGCACTTGCGTGACAGGTTCACCTGTGTGACAGGTCACATGATGAGCACTTGCGTGACAGGTTCACCTGTGTGACAGGTTTCATGATGAGCACTTGCGCTATGTTGCCCTATGCTGAAGCTATGCTCAAGCTATTCCCAGACACATGTTATTGATCTTAATCCCTTCCAATACAAAATACAAATAAAACTCATTTTTCTGGTTGTGTGACAGGTTACATGTTGAGTACCTGCCTTCGCAGCTGCCCTTTGGGCTGCCCCCACGCCATCGACCCGCCTGGGCCCAAGGCAACTGCCCTTGTAAGAGATGCTTGGATGGAAGAAGACCTAGGCCCTGCAGTTGGGAAGTTCGTCGCTGACCACGTGGATCCTCACGACTGTCGCCTGCTGGTGCTAACATTCGTGGAGCCCGAGGAAGCAAAGGTAGGTACATCTCGAATCCACCCCTACCCCTACCCCCACACCCTCCCCCACACCCCCACACCCCCACACCCCCACCCTACCCCATACCCTCCCCCACACCCCCACACCCTCCCCCACACCCCCATCCTCCCTCACACCCCCAGACCCCCAAAGTCTGTGTATGCCAAGCAGGTGTCTTGCCTCCTTTTTCTTTTCTTTTTCCAATTTGTGTAGTCCTGCCGCCTGCTGGTGCTCACATTCGTGGAGCCCGAGGAGACAAATGTAGGGACATCTCGAATCTGCCCCTCCCCCTCCCCTGCACCTTCCCACCCAATCCATGCTTGTGCCCTCCCCCTCCCCCTCACCTCCCCAACTCCTAACCCAACCCAACCCTCCCCCCCAACCCCAACCCTCCCCCTCCCATCCACACCCACACCCAACCCAACCCAACCCAACCCAACCCAACCCAACCCAACCCAACCCAACCCGACCCAACCTAAAGGCTGCGTATGTCAAGCAGTTGGCTACCAAGAAGCTGATGCTCACATTCATGGAGCCTGAGGAGGCGAAGCCTGTGTATGCCAAGAGACCCCCACACACACCCCACCCCACCCCCACACACACACACAAAGGCTGCGTAAGCCAAGAGTTTTGCCCTCCCCCCCCCCCCCCCCCCCCCCCCCCCCCCCCCCCACACACACACACACACACACACACACACACACACAAAGGCTGTGTATGCAAAGCTAGTATGTCACCCTCCCCCCCCCCCCCCCCCCCCCCCCCCCCCCCCCCTTTCCCCCTCCCCCCCCGCACACACACACACACACACACACAAAGGCTGTGTATGCCAAGAGTTTTGCCCTCCCCCCCCCTCCCCCCACACGCACACACACGCCCCCAAAGGCTGTGTATGCCAAGAGCTTTGCCCTCCCCCACACCCTCCCGGTGCTCACATTCGTTGGCAAATAAGGCAAAATATGTATGTACTTATTTATTTATCCCCCCCCCCTCCCCTCAATGCAAGCAAACGGGCCGCACCCCTCAACCACACGCCTCGCAATAAGGCAAATATTGATGTATTGATTGCTTTATGCATTTATTTGTTTATTTATTTATCCCCACCCCACAACCACCACCACCACCACCAGGTGGCTGCCAAGAAGCTGGGGCAACAAGCTGCTGCCTCAACCGTAGTAGGAGGTGGCTCAGTGGCTGCAGGTGCAGATGTTCTCCAGGCTATGGCTGACATTCGCAGGTGTGCTGCCTCCTTGGTGTAACCATGTTGCAATTCAAATTCAGATTCGTCTTTGCGCAGTCCTGCTAGACCTACCAAAAAGATAGGGGCTGGATCAGGAGCTCCAGGTGCAGATGTTCAACAGGCTATGGCTGACATTCACAGGTGCGCTGCCTCCTTCGTGTAACCATGTTGCAATTCAAATTCGTCTTAGTGCAGTCCTGCTAGACCTACCAAAAAGATAGGGGCTGGATCAGGAGCTCCAGGTGCAGATGTTCTCCAGGCTATGGCTGACATTCCCAGGTGCGCTGCCTCCTTTGTGTAACCATGTTGCAATTCAAATTCAAATTCGTCTTAGTGCAGTCCTGCTAGACCTACCGAAAAGATAGGGGCTGGATCAGGAGCTTCAGGTGCAGATGTCATTCAGGCTACCTCTGTGCTGCCTCCCTTTCCCCTTTTTTTCAATTCGTGCTAGACCTGCTGGTGCTCACATTCGTGGAGCCTGAGGAAACAAAGGTAGGTACATCTCAGAACCACCCTTACCCCCCACCCCAACAGGCTGCGTATGCCAAGCTAGTGTGTCGCCTCCTTTGTCTTCTTTTTTCCAATTTTTCCACGTGGAACCTCATGACTGCCGCCTGCTGGTGCTCACAATTGTGGAACCTGAGAAGGCAAAAGTACAAAGGTACATCTCGGACCCACCCCTACCCCTACTTCCCACCCCAACCCCCCACCCCTACCCCCAAACCCCAAACCCCGTAGCGTAACATTTATGTGTCCATTCCCTAACCCAACTTTGCGTTGACAATGATTACGCCTGGTGGGGCGTGGTGTCAAGGGAACTTGTCGTACGCGGGCAGAGAGCGGTCTACCTCCTCGACTGGACAAGCTACCATCGCGGTTGACAACGACCTGCAGCGCTGAGGGTAATCGTGGGGGAAATGAACCCCCGACCCTTTGTCGTTAAAGCGATTAGGTGTACCACTAGACCAATCGTATCACTGAAACGGGCTGTCTTTGTGTTGACCTATTGTAGGGCAGGTTAATTCAAAGCGCGCGCTTTTGCGCTTTTGAGCGCTGACATTTTGACCCCCTCTGCGCTTAAAGCGCAGTTTTTTGCAACGCCCTGTGGGCGCAGCAAGCAAATTTTGCGCTTTTTGAATTACAAAGCTCAGTGATTTTGTTTTCAAGTGCGCTAAAGCGCTGGCCAATTTGGCCATTTGAAGTACCCTGCTGTAGGGGTAGGGGCTATATTAGGGACTGTTGGTTGGCCCCTACCCCCCACACCCAAAGCCCTACCCCTACTTCCCACCCCTACCCCCCTCACCCAAAGCCCTACCCCTACTTCCCACCCCTACCCCCCACCCCTACCCCCAAACCCAAACCCCGTAGCGTAACATGCATTTATGTGTCCATTCCCTAACCCATCTTTGCGTTGACCTACTGTAGGGGTAGGGGCTATAGGTAGGTGGGTGGGGGGTAGGTAGGTGTGTGGTAGAGGTAGGGGATAAAGGTAGGGGCTATATTAGGGACTGTTGGTTGGCCCAGCGCTGGCTCAGTGATTTTGTTTTCAAGTGCGCTGGCCAATTTGGCCATTTGAAGGGCGCTGGCCATTTCAAGGGCGCTGGCCATTTCAAGGGCGCTGGCCATTTCAAGGGCGCTGGCCAATTCAAGGGCGCTGGCCAATTTGGCCATTTGAAGTACCCTGCTGTAGGGGTAGGGGCTGTATTAGGGACTGTTGGTTGGCCCAGCGCAAGCGAATGGGCTGGTCCTCTCAACCTCACGCCTAACATTTATGTATGTGTTCATTCCCTAACCCATCTCTGCACCCAGCACCTCGGTAAGGAATTGCTTCTGCTTATTGTACTCCCTGGTTTCCGTGGGTATTGCACGTGGGGAATTTGAATTGGAAGAGGGTGAGCAGCCCAGGGTTGGCTGAGAAACCATGTAACAATCCAATCCAATCCAATATAATCAAATCAAATCAAATCAAATGTGTAGGGAACTCAGAGACCTTGCCAAGGCTCCCAAAGCCTCGGGAGAACAGGGGGGGGTTGACGCAGCTAACATGCAGAAGGTCCTGGATCTGACGGAGAAGATGAGATCCAAGATAGAAGAAAGCCTTGTGAAAGCAGCTGAGGTGTGTATTTTTTAGTTGTATTAGTTTTTTTGCAGAAGGTTTTGGATCTGACGCAGATGATGAGATCCAAGATAGAAGAAAGCCTTGTGAAGGCGGCTGAGTTTTTTTTTTTTTTTTGCAGAAGGTTTTGGATCTGACGCAGAAGATGAGATCCAAGATAGAAGAAAGCCTCGTGAAGGCGGCTGAGGTGTGTATTTGTTTTTATTTGTTTTAGTTTTTTTGCAGAAGGTTCTGGATCTGACGGAGAAGATGGGACCCAAGATAGCAGAAAGCCTCGTGAGGGCGGCTGGTTTTGTTTTTTAGTTGTGACCAGCTTGTGAAAGGATTTTCACCCCAGTAAGTGGGTCTCCCTACACCATCCAGCGACACCGAGGGTTCATTTTGAATGGAGTTGCCACTCCTACAAAAGAGTAGGAGTATGTATGTTGTCAATGCTTTATCTTTTTAGCCCTTCATGTCACGGTTGGACAAATCCCTTGATCCTATTTGGCCTACCCCTGGACTGTAACTTACATACACACACATAGTCCAGGGGTGTCCACTACGAAGTGCAAGTTGCAGTACACTTCTTAAGCTTGGACTTTAACTTGGTTGTATGTAGGGAAAGGCTACGTCATATAATATAAGTGAATGAACAATATTAGTGAATGTTAGTTAATATCAGACTGACGACCAGAATTTTGAATGTATTTGAAAAACTAATATTATTGTGACACAAAAATAATATTAGTCAACCCAGAGTTAACCCGATATTTAATATTAGTTTTTCAAACACTAACATTAATTACGGTTCCCTAGTTCAATGGCTCCAGCCTGTAAGGATGCTTGCTGCCTTTGGCAGTAACATCAACATTGTAGTACACTCAATAGCTTTTCTTTTCAGGTACGAGTAACAGCCTCTAGGCAGCTCCCCTGGCTGGCTATTCATCCAACCAAAAGCGGTATAGTACACCTTGAAGCTAGTTTAATCAGCTTTTCTGTACTGTATGTGTATATTCATGCATGTTACAGTCTGTGGGCAGCCAAATAGGCTAAAGGGACTTTCCCAACCATGATATCAGGAGTAGCTAAACAAACAAGGCACTGATCAACCGAACCCCAAACAATCATTTCACCGACAGAGGCCCTGACTTCGTGCTACAGTGACAATTTAATTGTACGATTCTCATCTCAGAATGGCAACGCCATTGTGCCATGAATCACTGAATCACGCCATTAAATTGAAATTGAAATTGTTACATCCGTGTAATACCGTTACTCACAGGACTTGAAGTTAAGGACACAATGTGCCACGAAGCATTGAATCACGCCAGTAAATCATTGCTGTCACTGGTTTGTGTCGGGAGACCCACCTTCTGGGGTGAAAATCCTTTCACAGTTTTTTTTAAAACGCACTTCTTCCGTTTTAAAATCCGTTTTAATTTTTAATCCGTTTACTTTTAATCCGTTTTAATTTTCATCCGTTTTACAGGTGAACCGGAAAGCTGAGGTGGCGGAATCAATGCTGTCAAAGCTCATCAAAGAGGCCTCTGACATTCCAGAGCGTAAGCATGCGAAGCTGGGCACCGAGGACCTGCCTCCCCCTCCCACACTTTTCAGCTCCTGGGAGGGACAGCTGTTGCTTCTGTGCAGTGTGTGGAGTGCGGTCTTGTCATCGCTTCTGTTCATGCGGGCCAGTGCAGGGAGGTCAACTCACAAAAGCCATACGCGCACCGCCTAAACTTGAACTCCAACTTGGTTACATAGCTTTAACATTTTAACTGTAGCACGAACTCAGGGCCCCTCTCGGTTAAACGATTGTTTGGGGCTCAGTTCATCAGTGCTTTTTCTTTTTAAGCCCTTCCTATACGGTTGGGCAAGTCTCTTTAGCCTATTTGGCCTACCCCTGGACTGTAACATACATACATACAAATGTGCACCGTCTAATAATAATTGTTACAAGGTTCTATACGCCTGCAATTCAGCGTGTAACGGTCTGCATATCATAATTCTTCCTCCCGCGGAAGCAGAGAGTGTTACAGGGATCGAACTCAGACTGATTATAGACGTGTCCAGTTCTCTGCACTGACAGATTAACGACTTGCCAAGGTCGCACCATCTAATGCACTGCTGAGCATTTCATATACAAATTTGACGTCGCCAAATCTACCCAGAATTTGTATTCATAACCACATAGTAATTGTAAGATACGTAAGATGTTGTAATTGTAAGATTGCAAGATGTGTAATGCATAGTAATACATACAATGCGCAGTACAATACATAGTAATACATACAATGCGTAGTACAATACATAGTAATACATACAATGCGTAGTACAATACATAGTAATACATACAATGCGTAGTACAATACATAGCAATACATACAATGCGTAGTACAATACATAGTAATACATACAATGCGTAGTACAATACATAGCAATACATACAATACATACGGTAGTCATACATACCGGTAGTAATTGTAAGATGTGTAAGATGTTGTGATTGTAAGATGTGTAATACATAGTAATACATACAGTACGTAGTACAACACATACAATAAATAGTAATACACAGTAATTGTAAGATGTGTAAGATGTTGTTACTCGAACTTGGTTACATAAGATGTTGTAATTGGAAGATTGTAATATGTGTAATACATACACTACATAGTAATACATACAATGCATAGTAATACATACTAATTGTAAGAGTGTAATATGTGTAATACATACAATACATAGAAATACATACAATGCATAGAAATACATAGTAGTTGTAAGATGTTGTAATTGTAAGATTGTAAGATGTGTAATACATACAATACATAGTAATACATACAATGCATAGTAATACATACTAATTGAAAGATGTTGTAATTGTAAGATTGTAAGATATGCAGGCCTGACAGAAGTAAACACACGAATCTGGGTCATTCTGACAAATGCAGGGAAGTACGTCACATCATGTCATGTATGTTTTTACGGTCCAGGGGTTGGCCAAATATGCTAACAGCTTGTTTCCAACCAGTTAAGGTTCCGGTTAAGCCCGGTTAAATTCGTTATTTTCAGCGTTTGGTTGGAAACACAAATAGTTAACGACAGGTTAGAGACCAACTAGTATACTGGCGCCCCGCCCCGCCATTAATGAAACTAAAGGGGCGGTTAAGTTCGGTTAATAAATTATTGACCGACCTCTTACTCTCTTAGACGTCATGAACTCATGAAACCTTTGACCTGTGTGCCATCCGCCCTCCCCCCAGCCCCCCGCCCCGCCGCCAAGGCTTGGGCTTATCGGGCGTGATCGGGCGTGATGTACAGCCAAACGTACGCGTACGACCCGTCTGCTGGGGTCTCCAAATTGTGGTATTGATCGTCAAACCTCTGTAGTGCGAGTTTTCCGCAGAGCCTCGATCATTATCGACCCCCGCATAAGAAGCCAAAACGCCACCAGTTGCAGTAGCTACAGCTTTCTCTTCGCCAAATCTGACATACGATTCCAATAACAACGCCAGGCGTTCAATAATCAGGAGATGTCCATGTCCAAGCGCAAGGAGGAAGCCACCCTCTGCGATGCGCTCAGGGTGGTTCTTGAGAGGGACGCCAATCTCGACGCAGACGCCCATCTCCTGTACTCTAAGACTCGACAGATCTGCAGGCTTGTGTGCTCGAGTTTGCGCAGGGACGTCGAGGCCTACACTCAACGCCTGACGTTAACATTCAAGGTTAGCGACTGGGGCTGCTAAAGTGTTAAACCTAAGCATCGGGCATGATACAATACATTAAGACCCGAACCGGGAGGTGCCAAGGCCTCCAATTTTTGCTTCATGCCGATCGCTTTATTCTGACAATGTGGCTATAATGGTTCATGGCAATGTTTCAGGCCATTCTGAGCACTTCATTTGGGGTGGGGTGGGGTGGGGGATGGGGGGCAGGGGGGCGAGCCCTCCTCAGGTTGTTTGCTATTTATTTTACTCAGACCTCCAAATGACTTTCTGAGGCCACCATTGAGTTTGTGTAGACAAGGGCAGTTGTTTGGTACCACTGAAGGCATGGGGTGGGTGTATGGATGGGTGGGTGAGTATGGGTGGTACGGAAGGGTATGGATGGGTGGGTACTGTGGGTGGCTGAATGGGTGGTATAGATGGGTATGGATGGGTGGGTAATTTATTGGTGGGTGTGGGTGGGTGGGTGGGTGAATGTGAGTGTGTGACACAGAGAGTGAGTGTTGGTGGGTGTTAGGATGGGTGGCATGGATGTAGGGGGGCGCGTAACTGAATTTGACTATCACACAATCCATGGTTGGTAATTATGGGGATGGCATTGTGTGCGCCATAGTGTACATATCCAGAATCCAGATTTAATTTCAAGTCTTCCCTCTTATTATATTTAAAGGAGGGCTGTGTGTGTGTGTGTGTGTGTGTGTGTGTGTGTGTGTGTGTGTGTGTGTGTGGGGGGGGGGGGGGGGGGGGGGCTGCCCCACAGGCTTTGTATGCATGGGGTAGAGTTTCTTTTATAAAACTTATCATAATCAGGGATCGGCATATGATATGATTTTGGCCAATGGTGAGGATGATATCATGTGATGTCATACAAATTGCATCATATGATATGATTTAATAAGTAACTTTGGCCTAGTCAGACTGCCGGCATCATATGATGACATGATATTTGTCATCATATGATATCATGTTGCCGTTCCCTTATCATAATCACTTGACTGCCTCATTCCATAGGTCTAGTGCTCAAAGCTATTATCGTGGATTAAAGCAACATGTCTATCTCTTGCAACACTGCTGTCTGCGCATGGGCCCTATTAGGAGGGCCGGTAGCTCAGATGGGCCGCAGCTTCTCCTAGGATAGATTGATGATCTCACTGCCTCTTAATCTGTCTATTTACCGTTTGGACATGTGTGCTTGTAATATGGTGGAAGCATCGCAGCTGCTTATCTAATTTATATCTGTATCTCTAGATTCCTCGCTTCCTCATGTCGTTCGATCTGTCTTCCGTTCATCTCAGCTGCACACATGCACGCACATCAGCAGCATTGCTTCTGTCTGCCGAATTTTGTACTTGTAAGGCAGAGATATACAAGTCATATACAGCGTCACGTGCAAGCGATGCTACAAAATGAAGGAGTGTGTTGGCAACAGAACGAAAGGTGGCAGCGGAAACGAGTTAGTTCCTAGACCGTTGGCTGAGTTGTTTGTCTTTGTCTCGGTCAGACAGATGGTCTGTTGGTCGGACGGACAAATGGGTAACCTTGGGGGCTCCCGCCCCCTTGAAGAGAGGGCTCCGCCAAAAACAAACTACCCCATGCCTAAAACCTGTGGAGGGCGAACTTCAATTAATGGCTCAAAACATAGCCATTGATCATGCCATTATAGCCCCATTCTTAGAATAAATCGATCGGCATGAAGCAAAAAAATGGAAGCCTTGGCACCTCCTGTGTAAGATCTTTTTATTATTTGTGTTCCTTTGTCCTTAGACCCACAGGGCTAGGTTTGACCAGTTGCCCCTGTAACCCTTGTAAAATAAAAACAAAAGCCAACATCGTTTCCCTCCTACACCACAGGCCGTCACCAACCTATCCAAGTCCTTTGTGCAGTGTCCACAACTGAAGTGTGTGGTCGTTCATGGTGCGCCAGAGTGCTTCCTGGCTCATCGGCGGCTCGATGGACCGCCAGGGTCAGTAGAGTCTCTCAAATTTCAGAGTTGCTCTTTCGAGGATTTGAAATGGCTTCAATCGTACCCTAATGTGCACACCATCAATCTGATACGGTGTTGCAGACTGGTGGATGTGTCAGCTTTGGGTTCTTTCCCTAATCTGCATACTACCAATCTGTCAAGGTGCGGCAGTGTGGTGGATGTGTCAGCTTTGGGTTCTTGCCTTAATCTGCATACTATCAACTTCTCTGAGTGCAACAAATTGGTAGATGTCTCAGCTTTGGGTTCTTGCCCTAATCTGCATACCATCAACCTGTCCAACTGCACATCAGTGCGAGATGTGTCAGTTTTGGGTTCTTGCCCAAATCTGCATACCATCAACTTGTCAAGGTGCTTGACCCTGGTGGATGTGTCAGCTTTGGGTTCTTGCCCTAAGCTGCAAACCATCAATTTGTGTGGGTGCCGCCGACTGGTGGATGTGTCAGCTTTGGGTTCTTGCCCTAAGCTGCAAACCATCAATTTGTGTGGGTGCCACCAACTGGTGGATGTGTCAGCTTTGTGTTCTTGCCCTAAGCTGCATACGTCGGTGACTAGTGGTGTATTGCGGCGGGCTTACCGCAACACTTGTCCCGCTTGCTGCAAGCCGCTTACCGCAAACCGTGCGGTAATAGGGGTGCAAGCAGGTTGTAAGCACGTATGTAACCTGCTTACAACAAGCAGGCCGCAAGCGCCCTGCTTGTTGCAAGCTGGTTTGCTGCAAACCGGCTGCAAGCGCCCTGCTTGCTGCAAGCTGGTGTGCTGCAAGCGTCTTGTTTGAAGCAAGCTTGTTTGTTGCAAACGCGTTTGTTGCACACGGGTCTGCATCAAGTGGGTTGCAAGCCAGGTTCAGGTGAGTTGTAAGCGGATGTATTCTGGGTTGGATCTGGATTGTTACACCCGGGGTCCCGCCATTCGTTGTAGGATGTGCTTTCGGCATCCTCTCCATATCAATTTGCAAGCGGTTGGGGCGTGAGTCGGAGCAATACTGTTACATACCCGGTTCACTGTCATACATGGACATCTTAAATTCTTCATTGCCAAGTACATAACTAACTTAGTATCACTCCTCTCCAAAACTGATTGCTACCACTACTTTAGTATGTACCCCAACTTGATGTGTGCTGAACAATAAATGGGCCTACACCCCTACTTAAATGAGTACCACTGGTGAGTGGCACTCACTCACTCCTCTCCATGTCTGACCAACTGAAACCATTAGATTGGTACCCCTACTTGAAGTCAGTGTGCTGGACAACAAATGGGCCTACTACACCCCCACTTAACTAACTAAGTACTACAAGTCAGTTGTAACAGCTCAGAAGCAACGGCGGAAGGGTTGTGTGCACGAGAAGAGTTATTAGCTAGAATGACAGGAGATTAGAATAAGGTTCGGAGGTCTAGCTAGTAGCTATAGGATACTACGTCACTAGTATGGTTAGTTGTTAAGTATGGTAAGGGATGTAGGATGTTCTCGAAGGCTCGTCAATAGGTATAATCATGATGGCCGTGAAGAGAGCAATCCGATATTGTAAGGCAGCCGGCAGGCGTGCTTGTGAGAGAGGCAGTACATGAGGAAGTACTGTCTCTTCGTGCGTACGCTGTTACTTAGACCAGAGGTATGACTGTACCTAAAGGTCTAATAACGGTCAGAGCCTGTGAAGGAGTCTGTACCGTTACACTCCCCCCCTCCCTAAAGAGATGCGGACCCCGCATCTATCGGAGGGAAAGAAAAGGTGAAACACCCAAAGGAGACGTGCGTGGGCTCGAAATGTACTTGCAGAACACAAGTTGGTCCCGGAGGAGACCATTTAACATCCCTTTCGTGCCAACTCCGGATCCTTAGACGGAAGGATTCTTGCGTTTCGTGCGAGAGCCGGTACGATAGTCGCGGTCTCTTTGAGACCGTTGCAGCCAAGCTGTAACAATCTGGGTCGACTTCTTATCGATGTCCTTGGCGGATTCCCAAGTGTCTTGTTCGATACCGTAACCCGCCCAACGGATGAGGTATTCCTCTCGGCGTTTGGAAGAGTTTTTAATCACGCGCGATTTCTGGCGCATGATACATGCTGCTGTCCAAGTGGGCGAACCATCGGTGTCGAACTCCAAGGGCTGACCGAGGTGCGGTTGACCGTCAGAGTGCCAAGGTTTGAGAAGGCCGACATGGAACACCGGATGAAGCTTCATCATTTTCGGGAGGTCCAGGCGACACGCGGACCAACTACTCCAGAAATTGTATATGGTCCGACCCAGCGAGGGACAAATTTAGGCTTGCCTGTTGCCTTGAATTTCATATTTCTGGTGGAAAGGAGGACCTGTTCTCCAACTGAAAACGTCACTTCGCGGCGACGCGTGTCGTAATTCGCTTTTTGCCTACTTTGGGCTGCCTTCAGGCAGTCTCTGCAATGGTTTTGGCGGTCAATGTGGGATGCCCACCATGACTTAGCAGCTGGGCATTTGGAGTCTACCTCAGCGGCCATGGGGGTACGAGGGTCATAACCCAAGTACGCACGAAATGGGGTATTTTGGATAGATTCCTGCCACGAGTTGTTAATAGCAAACTCAACAAGAGCCAACGATTGGTCCCAATCATCGAGGTAAGGACCGACGTGATGGCGAATCATATCCTCGATAACGCGATTCATACGTTCCGTTTGACCGTCGGAGTGAGGGTGGAAAGCGGTCGAAAATGCCTGTCGTGTTCCCATGAGACGCTGAAGTTCTGAGCCGAAATGGCCTGTGAACCGGGCGTCTCGATCACTGAGCAACTTCTTAGGGATGCCGTGGTGGCGGACCACTGTGTCCAAATAAATAGCTGCAAAGCCAACAGCCGAAACTGTAGTCGAACATGGTGCGACATGCACCATTTTGGACAGCTTATCCACGAAAACGGCAATAGCATCATGACCCGAAGTCGTAGGAGGCAGAGCTGTTATCAAATCTGTGCTAACACAATCCCAAAACTGTAAAGGGATTTCGACCGGAACCAACGTGCCACCAGGCTTTAAGTTCCCTGGCTTGTTGGTCTGACACGAATGACAACGGTTGATGAAGTCCTTGACGTCGTTAGTGACACCATCCCAAGTGAATGTACGGGTGACCAGCTCAAGGGTTTTCGTGCGACCGCAATGACCCATATAAATCGGATCATGCTGTTCCCGGATGATGTCCTGCTTGAGAACTCGGTTGTCCGGGACACACAAGTAATCTCGTCCGTGCTTGGATTTCTTGAACCAAAACCCGTCGCGTGAGAACTTGTCCCGCAGACGGTTGTGACCCGCAGCAAAAAGTGGGTCAGACGTGTAACCCTCCAAGATTCTATCCATGATGGATTTGATTGGCAGAGGTGAACCCGTAATTGGCTTTTTCGAACGAACACGAGGCTTGCACTCCGTGACTGACAGCGAGTATACCATGAGGTGGAGCGAAAGATCGTGGTCGCCTGGTGTAGACAAGCTAGGATTACGGCTGATCGGATCAGCCACGTTATTACGGCCGGCCCTATACTCCCATGTATAATGAAACGGCGCGAGAGTCTCTTGCCAACGCCCCATGCGACGAGAGAGGACACTCTTGGTATCGAAGTAAGTAAGAGGGTTATGGTCCGTGACCAATGTCATCCGGGACCCCTCCAAATAACAACGCCATTCGGTCAACGCATGGACGATACCAAGCATATCCTGTTCCGACACTGTATAGTTCTTTTCGGCAGGGATGTATTTCTTGCTAGAGTAAGCTACAGGGTGTTTATCCTGTAGTAAAACAGCGCCTGTGCCCAGCAGAGAAGCGTCGGAAATAACCTCGAAGGGCTTGTCAAAATCGGGGAGCATGAGAACCGGGGCAGAAGTCAAAGCCGTTTTCAACCCTTCAAAAGCGGATGAATGGGCCGCCGTCCATTTTGCTCCAAAATCGCCTTTGAGTTTTGTAAGGTCCGAAAGAGGAGCTGCCATGGACGAATATCCTTGGATGAACTTTCGAAAATAATTGGTCAAACCCAAGAACTGCTGAACGTGTTTCGCATGTCGAGGGGTTGGCCAATCTCGGACGGTAGCTACTTTTTTCGGATTAACCTTGACGCCGTTACGACCAATAATGTGGCCTAAGAACTTAATCTCGGATTGGTTGAAAGTGCACTTAGACAATTTCGCATAGAATTCCTCGTCTTGTAAGACCTGCAGGACCTTTTCGAGGTTAGCTGCGTGCTCTTCGGGATTACGACCGTAAACCAGGATATCATCGAGATACACCACCACGAACTTGTGCAAGTAAGGAGCAAACATCTTGTTCATTACTGCCTGGAAAGTGGCTGGAGCGTTCGCTAAACCCATGCCCAGCACTTTGAATTCGTACTGACCCATCGGAGTGGTAAAGGCCGTCTTAGGGGCGTCTTCGTCCGAAATCCGAATCTCGTAATAACCCGAAGTGAGGTCAAGGGAGCTAAAAATAGTAGCCCCGCTCAGCCTATCGATGGTTTCGTCAATCCTAGGAAGGGGGTACCTGTTCTTGATAGTAATGTTATTAAGCGCTCGCCAATCGCAGACAACGCGATAACCGACACCGCCCGGTTTGGCAATGATCATAATCGGTGCCCCATAGGGGGAAGAGCTCGGTGTAATGAATCCGTGCTTTAACAAGCCAGCCACGTATTCTTCGCAAAGAGCTGTCTCCGCAGGGCTCATGCGTCGATTGCGACGATAAGGTGCATACGCGTTTTCCTTAGTCTTGATAGCATGAGGAATATCCCGATGCTTCGGAGTTTGCATGGGAAGAGCATTGAACACTTTCTTGAATTTACGCAACAAGTATCGGACCACAAGGGCGGGCATTAGGGCAGGATCTCCATGTTCCGGACAATTTTCTTTGACCCACGTTTCGAAGTCGACTTCAACTTCAGGTGGGTTCGGAAGATGAACCGAACTGGGGACAGCTTTAGTCAGAAGGTCCGCGGTTTCGGTGGCTGATACATTAGAGGCGGGGTAGTCCACCGGACGAGAATCGCGAATGTTGACCATAATGTGATTGGCCCCAGCCTTCAAAAAATTTGCTGCCTTACGACCAGAAATGACAGGGTCAACCGATGAATCACCCGAAAGTGCCATAGTGAAAAACGAATGAACCGAACTATCTCTCGTTCTGTTTACTGGAATCAAGCTACAACCATGCTTTTTGAGAAGAAGGCGCATGTCGTCATAATCGAGAATGGCTTTTTCGTCACGCATCCAATCGGAACCGAGGATGAGGTCGAGACCACAAGGGAGTTTATCGACGACATGGACATGGGCAGAACCTTTGAATCGCTGAATGCTGAACGGCAAAGTGGCTGTACCATTGATACCAATGATACCTTCATTCGCACACGTGAAACCTTCGGTACCATGCTCCCATGGGCGAATGTGCAGGCCTAACCGCTCAGCCATGTCTTGAGCCATCAAACAACCCGTAG
The DNA here is from genome assembly GCA_013435795.1 of Chlamydomonas sp. ICE-L. NCBI lineage: Eukaryota > Viridiplantae > Chlorophyta > Chlorophyceae > Chlamydomonadales > Chlamydomonadaceae > Chlamydomonas > Chlamydomonas sp. ICE-L. The sequence continues at coordinate 7,956,379 of JACBWV010000825.1, read as the reverse complement.
CGCCTGAATCGGCCAACGTGACCATTTGATTCGAACCAGAGCGTGCATTAAATATCATGTTAGTGGCAGTCTTGGTATTGACTTCATAAAGTCTGTCCAATCGTTTAAGTTTGACCGGGGAAGCGTTGGTATCGCCGGGATGTTGATTCCGTCGGTTATATTTGGTGGGGCGGCGGGCGATATCTTGCAGTGCTCTGCCTTTGGGATCGTCGACCCGTTTCCACCAGTGTTTCTTAGTCCGCGATTCAACCGGACTAGGGACCTTGGGGTTTTCTTCCGGACCAAAATAAACTGCCTTCGTGGTTTCGTTGATCGCGTGCCATTCTTTCATCATAAGACAAGCCTTCTCAGAATCAGGCGGATCATACCACACCTGAGTAGCCATGCGCCGAGGAGTGGAACCATCCGGAGGAGGCTTAATGTGGTTATCGCCCGACTGGTATTCCTTAAGGAGTTCCAAGCCCTTCAGCAACCGAGAGACGTGTTTGTCCGAACTAGCCTTACTAGGGAGGACGAAAATACCGGACGTTTCGTATGAAGAGTCATTTTTGCTTTCCCAATAATGTTCGAGTACGGAGACTGCATCGGCAGGGAGAGGATGAGCATAAACACAAGATCCAGCCAACGAAACATGCATGCCATGCTCCGTGGAATATTTGTAGGGACAGGGAGAAGATTTCCAGTTAGTGCTCGTTACATCAATGGTAGGGGTTAAGCCCAACATCTCAAAAAGTTCTAACTGGGCCGCCAAGGTAAGTTCTAAAGGGAACACGTCTTGAACAGTATCTGCTTTGACTACACGGTCAGGGCCAACTGTCATGACCCGGCCGGCAACTTCCTAGGGCCAAGAAGGAATCGGGCCATTGTTATCCCTTTTCCAATCAGGGCAGGTCTTGTCCGAGAGTGCGGGCCATTGGTTGTTCGGGTCATACCTGACTAGGCATTCGGCAGGGATCGCACGATCAGATATGCACTGAGCCATCTTATGGAAGCACCAAAAGCACCGAGAACCCTGTTGGAGCCAAATGGACTGGGCAACACTCACGGAATTGTTCATGTGCATGGGGCTATTAGGGTCTTTTCCACTGAAATCCGGTGCACTTGACTGACCTGAACCCATAGTACTGTGGCCCCGGCCCCGGCCAGCCCCTTGACCATAACCGCGACCCGTCCCTCTACCGATAGAGTTAGAACCGAAAGCACCACGAACATGACGACCACCTTCAGAATGAGCCGGGCGAGCTGGTTGCCCCGAGCGGCCACCACGTCCACCTCGTCCCCCGTTAGAGTGGGGACCGATCCTGGCGGACTTGCCGGGTCGGTCTTCGGTGTCTATATCTACTCCTCGAGTGCCTACGTGTCTTTCATCATCATGCGAATCATCAGAGTCGGAATCAGCTGGGGGTGGAGAAGGAATGGCGGCAAAGTGGACCCGATACAGAGCAAGAGGCTGACCAGTCGGTCTCTCAGTATTGCCTGGAAACCGGGGTTTGCCATCGCTGCCCATGGACTTCCTGTTGGGGAATCCTTAACCCCCGAGTCTGTTCCTAGCTGAGGTAGCCGCTATAGACTGACCTTTCGCAGACGAAAGACTACGAGCCTCATCCATTTGGATGTAATGGAACAGTTCCTCGACAGTCTCGAACGTAGTTCCCGATTCGCGGCGACAGAAGGACCCAAGTTTCACGGACTCTAGCAACCCTGTACGAAAGAAATTTAGCTTTTCTCTAGGGGTCAAGTCAGGTACCAAACAGAACTCCGCTTTAATTCGATGGTAATAAGATTGGACTGACGCGCCAGAGAATTGACGAATAGTACCCTCGCGCAAGCGTGTCATCGCCAACTCGGCTTCAGTGAAAAGTTCAGGAGTCAAGAGTGACTGGATCCATGTGAGGATACCAAGCCAGTCAAACCCGAGAAATTCGCCATTAGCGTATGTGTCATCGTAAGTGCGCTTAAGGGAGCCGTGCAGGGCGGCAGACAAGTGAGGAACGACATGAAAGAAAGAATCCACATCGTCGCGACCAAACTGCACGGAAAGCACAGTCTCAACCGCAACCCTCCAGCGTCTGAGTTTCGAGCGTCCGTCCAGGTCACCCATTTTCTCGTCAGTGGGAAAGGAGCGAAGCTCCTTTCTGAGCTCAGTAATTTTCTTACTTAACCCGAAATCACCTACCTGGCGAGGGGCCGATGGATTGGGAACCGCCGGTGTTACAAGAGGAGGGGGGAGAATGGCAGAGGACCCCGCAGACTTGCGAGGGACAGTTTGTGATGACTGCGTACCTGGGGTGGTCCGCGTCGTGGAGTCCGAAGTTTTGCGAAGAGAATCGGCTTCAGAAGGTGGCAAGGAGGATTGTGTAATGTTGCTCTCGCCTTCCTCAGAGTCCGAACTCGGACTATCCCAACTTGGGGTAGGTCGCTTCGACTTACTCGAACTTGCATGGGGTGTGAGAGTGGTCCGAGACTTGGTAGTCCGCGAAGTTCTTCCACGCTTGTGGGTAGCGGAAGGAGTGGACGAAGGCACGACAGGGGACGCAGGGGCAGGATTCTGCTTGGCATATGCATGGGGAAGAACAAACGGTTCAAACACAACTCTATTGCCCACTACCCCTTTATTTATCGCCAGCCTGAGACGAGGGAGCTTAACCTCAAGGGTTGCGGCCACTGGCTCGAGGACAATGTACTCAAAAACATACTTCGCGTCCCGCTCAAGCCTGACAGCAAGCTTGGCGTCCAGCTTGTTGAGACGAACGAAGATGTCATCCACGGAAGCGGGCATACTATCAATCCAGGCATCAGCCTTGCCATGGTCATCCAAGTGGGCGGCATGCAGCTTGGACATGGCGTCACGGATATTAGCCAACATGTTCTCGCCCACGTTGGCCCTAAAGAAAGCATCCATAGTCGAAGAGATAGCTTCAGTAAGCTCAGCACCCGCGAAGGGACTCAAAGGGTGTGTGCCATCGTGGAAGGGAACGTATCGCCATCTAGACTTCTTCTCTTTCTTCTCTTTGGGTGGGGCCGCGGCCTTGTGAAGGGCTTGCTGCGCCTGATAGACCACGAGTTGAAGAGGGGACATGGCTGCCAATTGTGCCTGCGAAGCCTTGGCATGAGGCATCACGAGAGGAATCCTCTTGAGTGCAGCCGAAAGTTTCATCTCAGGAACCGACTGCTTCGTCCACTCAAATTGGCCTCGGCCTTCAATGCAGATGCGGTCCGCTTAGCTGCCCTACCGCAGACTAATTACTAGATAAGGAAAGGAGAGAAGCAGAGGAAACTGAGAATGAAAATTGAACGAAAGTGAAATTCGGAAATCTGAAAACGTGGAGTTGCGCAATGGAAAGCGCGAATCGCTGGAAGCGCGACTAGCTCCGTAACCAGTGTAACAGCTCAGAAGCAACGGCGGAAGGGTTGTGTACACGAGAAGAGTTATTAGCTAGAATGACAGGAGATTAGAATAAGGTTCGGAGGTCTAGCTAGTAGCTATAGGATACTACGTCACTAGTATGGTTAGTTGTTAAGTATGGTAAGGGATGTAGGATGTTCTCGAAGGCTCGTCAATAGGTATAATCATGATGGCCGTGAAGAGAGCAATCCGATATTGTAAGGCAGCCGGCAGGCATGCTTGTGAGAGAGGCAGTACATGAGGAAGTACTGTCTCTTCGTGCGTACGCTGTTACTTAGACCAGAGGTATGACTGTACCTAAAGGTCTAATAACGGTCAGAGCCTGTGAAGGAGTCTGTACCGTTACATCAGTGGCACTCACTCCTCTCCAAAACTGACCAACTGAAAATACTAAGTTGGGTAACCCACTCATACCGTGCCAAGGTAGTACCTAAGTACCTAAGTTAGCTAAGTCCATCAAGCCCCACCAAGGACTCCTCCATCCTCTCCGCAGTTGTAGCCCTTCACACAGATGTCAGTGATACTGTGCCAACCATAGGCGTTGCCCAAGGCCTCGACGTCATCAAGCTCCTTCTCGACGAACTCCGCGTGTGAGATGCCCTTCATGTCCTTCATCCTCATGAATGGGTCAGCCAGCATGTTGCGAATCTGCGAGGGGCGATAAGTTGGTGTTTTTTATATTATGTTATATGATAGCTATTAGTGGGGAGTGTTGTGTGTGTGTGTGTGTGTGTGTGTGTGTGTGTGAGGGTGAGGGTGTGTGTGTGTGGGGGGGGGGGTAGTGAGGTGGGATGGTGGTGGAGTGAGTGGTGGGGAGTGTGTGGGTGGGTGAGTGGTTGTGAGTGAGGTGGGAAAGCCTAAACTAAGTAAGTTACAAGGTTCTTTTGTATGCGTGTGAGATGCCTTAAGTGTACTCCCCCCTCACCAAGGGATCAGCCGGCATGTTGCGAATCTGTGTAGGGGATAAGTATGAAAGATGTCAGATGTCATTTTAACAGCCGTTGGTTATTATAGGTCACTTAGCAGTACATGGACACACTGCCCCTATGGTTGGTATAGGTCGCTGAGCAGTATATGGACACACTGCCCTTGGTTAGTATGAGTATAGGTCGCTGAGCAATACGTGGACACACTGCCCTTGGTTTGTATAGGTCACTTAGTAGTACATGGACACACTGCCGTGGTTTGTATAGGTTGCTGAGCAGTACATGTACACACTGCCCTTGATAAGTATAGATCGCTGAGCAGTACATGGACACACTGCCCTTGGTAAGTATAGATCGCTGAGCAGTACATGGACACACTGCCCTTGGTTTGTATAGGTCGCTTAGTAGTACATGGACATACTGCCCTTGGTTAGTACAGCTCGCTGAGCAGTACATGGACACACTGCCCTTGGTAAGTATAGGTCGCTGAGCAGTACATGGACACACTGCCCATGATAAGTATAGGTTGCTGAGCAGTACGTGGACACACTGCCCTTGGTTAGTATAGGTTGCTGAGCAGTACATGGACCCACTGCCCTTGGTTAGTACAGGTTGGTGAGCAGTACACGGACACACTGCCCTTGTTTAGTATAGATCGCTGAGCAGTACATGGACACACTGCCCTTGGTTAGTACAGGTCGCTGAGCAGTACATGGACACACTGCCCTTGGTTAGTATAGGTCGCTGAGCAGTACATGGACACACTGCCCTTGGTTAGTATAGGTCGTTGAGCAGTACATGGACACACTGCCCTTGGTTAGTATAGGTTGCTGAGCAGTACATGGACACACTGTCCTTGGTTAGGATAGGTCGCTGAGCAGTACATGGACACAATGCCTTGGTTAGTATAGGTCGCTGAGCTGTACATGGACACACTGCCCTATTCATTCACATACATCCATGCACCTGGACTTGAATTCATGTACATGCATCCATGTCATTAGACATCCATGCTCATGCATCCATGTCCTTTCTAACTCACCGCAACAACATGGACTAGCATATTCTTGTCAGACAAAACAGTTGCATGGCGCTGGTCCAGGGTCCTTGGCATGGTCAGTTTCTGTCTTCTAGAGGAGGTGCTGACAGAAGAAAGAGACTTGTGTTGGACTTCCAGGGGGTCTGCGGGGTGTTGCATGCGGGCAATTTTAGTTCAGGATTTCGCTATGCATGTAAGAAGAAGTTGGGGAGTTACTTAGAGTTGCTGCTCCTTGTGCTGCTCCCTGTTTTGCAGGCTGTCCTTATGTAGCATAAGCATGGACCGATCCAGTGAAGCATCCAACACAAACTCAGGCTAACACATGACAGTACAAGGACTCTATCACGTCTGTCAAAGTCAGGGGGTCAATGTTCTGTTATATAGTGTTCAAGGCACCTCTCGAGGCCAAGGCATGAGCTACGCTACTTGGAGAGCTCATTTAAGCACCCGTCCAACGCGCATCCGCAGCGACTGGCGGAGGCTCTGCGCTGTGCGGTTACTCACAGGCACTTGCTTTGATGTCGGCCTCTAAACTGATCCAGCGCTGAAGCAAAACACTCAAGCACTGCGGAATACTGCTTGGGCTCGAGCTGCCACAGGATGATACGTGCAGTCTGGTGCGGTTACGCGAGTCAATGTCACGTTCTGCACCAGCAATTTCATCCAAGGCACCCCGCATACCTGCATCATTAGCGAGGCTCTACGCATTGTCATCACAAACTTCGATATTGGCCTTGACCTCATCACTGAGCTTGAGGCATTAACGGGCTGATGCCAGCGCCAAGATTATCGCAACTCCACATTGAAGCTTAATAATCACCCAAGCAAAGTATTGCGGAAGGCTGCTTGCCCATCCAGATGTTTTTGGAATCGAAGCAATAGACGAACGGCCGAACAATCACGAACGCAGCGACCGCAGGTTCTGACCCATGCGGGACCAGGACATTGTACAGCCTCAACCGCCCCCCACTTCGAGGTTGTAGTAACCGACAGCCCAGCTCAGCTGCAAGACGCGCAAGTAAGGGCCGCAAGTTGAAACTCCCAATCGCCCAGCATGGGCTCAGCTAGTCTAAAAGTTACAAAGGCAATCGCCGGCTTCAACGCGGGGATCAATAGCAGTAGTAGTGGCAATAGTAGTAGAAGAAGTAGTAGTCGTATTAGTGGGGGAGGCCGGGAGGGGGTGGGGGGTTATCCAGTCTAATCTGGCGCAACATAGTGTGTGTAGAAGCTGAGGGGTTTGTGACAAGGATATAATTGAGCAGCAGCTTCTAGGCAGCTTATAGGCAGCTCCCATGACTAGCTATTCAGGCTAAGCTGGCGCAACATAGTTTGTGTAGAAGCTGAGGGGTTTGTGACAAGGATGGAATTGAGCAGCAGCTTATAGGCAGCTTCTAGGCAGCTCCCATGAACGGCTATTCAGTCTAAGCTGGCGTAACATGGTGTGTGTAGAAGCTGAGGGGTTTGTGACAAGGATAGAATTGAGCAGCAGCTTATAGGCAGCTTATAGGCAGCTCCCATGACTGGCTATTCAGTCTAAGCTGGCGCAACATAGTGTGTGTAGAAGCTAAGGGGTTTGTGGCGATTATAATGTAAGCTATAAGTATTGTAACACTGCCGGTCTACTGTACTGTACGCTACTAAGTATGCACTCAATTGTTACACTGCCCAGAGACTAAACTCTTAAATATTGGGTACGATCCCTATATTGTAACACTGCCGGGCTACTATACTCTAAGCTATTGAGAATGATCCGTATTGTAACACTGCCGAGCTACTATATATACTCTACGCTACTAAGTATGCACTTTATGGTTACACTGCCCAGCTACTAAACTCTAAGATATTGGGGATGATCCCCATTATAATAACACTGCCGGGCTACTATACTCTAAGCTATTGAGAATGATCCCTATTGTTACACAGACCAGCTACTTAACTCTAACCTATTGAGTATGATCCCCATTGTTACACCGTCGGCCTACTAGACTCTAAGCTATTGCGTATGATCCCTATTCATGCCCGGACTACTTACTATACTCCAAGCTACTGTGTTAGATCCACATTGTATCATTGTCGAACTGCGCTAGTCAACACTACTTAGTTTTTGATCCTTAGTTCTAGTAGCACTGGCGGATTACTATACTCTCAGCCACTGAGTCTGATCCGTATTGTAACACTGCCGAGCTACCATACTCCACGCTAAGTATGCACTCTACTTATTGCCACACTGCCGGACTACTTTATGCTAAGCTACTAAGTATGATCCGTTTTGTAACACTGCCGGGCTACTATATATCCTCTACGCTACTAAGTATGCCCTCAATTGTTACACTGCCCAGAGACGACTAAACTCTTAAATATTGGGTACGATCCCTATTGTGACACTGCCGGGCTACTATACTCTAAGCTATTGAGAATGATCCGTATTGTAACGCTGCCGATCTACTATACTCTACGCTACTAAGTATGCACTTTATTGTTACACTGCCCAGCTACTAAACTCTAAGATATTGGGGATGATCCCTATTATAGCACTGCCGGGCTGCTATACTCTAAGCTATTGAGAATGATCCCTATTGTTACACAGACCAGCTACTTAACTCTAACCTATTGAGTATGATCCCCATTGTTACACCGTCGGCCTACTAGACTCTAAGCTACTGTGTTTGATCCACATTGTGTATGATCCCTATTCATGCCCGGACTACTTACTAAACTCTAAGCTACTGTGTTTGATCCACATTGTATCATTGTCGAACTACGCTAGTCAACGCTACTTCGTTTTTGATCCTTAGTTCTAGTAGCACTGGCGGATTACAATACTCTCAGCCACTGAGTCTGATCCGTATTGTAACACTGCCGAGCTTCGATACTCCAAACTAAGAATGCACTCTACTTAATTCCACACTGCCGGGCTACTTTTTGCGAAGCTACTAAGCATGATCCGTTTTGTAACACTGCAGGGCTAATATACTCTACGCTACCGTGTATGCACTCATTTGTTACACTGCCCAGCAACGTAACTCTAAACTATTGGGTACGATCCCTATTGTAACACTGCCGGGGTCCATATTAATAAGTATGATCCTTAGTTCTTGTAGCACTGGCGGATTACTATACTCCAAGCCACTGAGTCTGATCCGTATTTGACAGATTTCAGGGGACGTGAGGAGACCAGGAACGAAGTGTTTAGACAACTGGACAGTTAAAAGAGCCGAGGGACGCCTCTTGAGAGAGGAGTCCTGACGGCAAACCCCGGAACCCTTAGGTTACGGGGAAGGACAGACGCGATAGGTTGCGTAGCCAATAGGACAGGTAGAACCAACGAACAGCTAAAGCTGACACTCCACCTGTTCTAACTGTCAAGGAAATTATACTTTCAAACCTTTAACAATAAACTTCGAAAAAGAAATCTGAAACTCAAAAGCAAGCAGAAAATAAATCTAAGAGAGAGAGACATCCTCAAGGGCGACACCGATACTTCCAATATCATTCTAAGATTTAACCAACCTAAATGTTCATCTAGGGAGGGGAAAGAGCGCAGAATAGTACCACACTCCACCTAACTGAAGCAACCTCTATTTAAGCCAATCAGGGCTAAAAGAGGTAAAACAGTTACTCAGACCTTGCAGGCTCCATCCTTGGACCACAGGTGTAACAATCCCAAAACCAGGTGCAATTTCTACCCAAAAGAGGGGAAATCAACAAAAATAATAATAATTCCAAACAGATCTACCAGCGAGGTAGTCATGACCCAGAGACTCGAGGTAAAATCAACCCCCCAAAATCCAGTGCGACAGGTCTATACAAACTACATACCCATTCACCATCGCTACAGGATTGGAGTCGTACAACACTCGAGGTGAAGCAAGGGGCAGTAGACCTGAAGCAAATTAATATTCTGAAATCACCGCAGGTGGGCATCGAAACCCGCGACTCCCGCAGAGAGCACAAACCTGAACTGCAGAAAAATCACTGTAAATCAATAAACCTAGGGCGAAGCTTGTACTTGACCAAACCAAGCATACCATTCATACTCCAAAAAACCTCTGCGGGGAGAGGCTTAGTGAAAGTATCAGCCAACTGCAAGGAGGTATGCACCTTAGTAACACCGATGCGCTGGCTTAGAACCAAATCCTTGATGTAGTGATGCATTATATCTATGTGTTAGCCTTGCTTTCAAGCTTATAGTCCTCTGTCCAGGACAGAGCTACCGTGGCATCACATTTGATAGTAATCAAGTGAACAGGCAATCCCAGGTCTACCCTAAGATGCTTGAGCCACTGAACTTCCCTCGCACAACCAGCCAAAGCTTGATACTCAGCTTCCCCAGTACTAACTGCAGGGGTGATTTGTCGCTTGGATACCCAATTGACAATTCCACCAGAAGCTAGAAAAGCAAGACCAGTTTGAGATCTCCTGTCCTCCGGATCCTCACCAAAAGATGCATCACTGTAAGCAAGGAGCTCAAATTTTGGGTCACGAGTGTAGGCAATACCAATATAAGTATGCTTGCGAAGGTACACCAGAACCCTCAGAGCTGCATTCCAGTGAGCCTGAGTAGGTGCTGCTGTGAATCTAGAAAGTTGACTAACAGCAAAAGCAATATCAGGTCTTGTGCACGTGGACAAGTAGATGAGGCTACCAACCAGAGATGCGTACAAAGTGTTGTTAGGTAGAACAGGACTGCCAATGGCATGAACTGTAACTGACTTAGACACCATGGGCACCTCAGACGTAGCCTTCAACTTCTCTTCCCCTGCATTAAGCTTGAACCGCTCAACCATCCCATTAATAGCATTATGCTGACTGAGTACAATCTTCACACACCGCCCCTCATCATCAAGGGTAACATTACAGTCCAAAGAGAGGAACTGTTCAGGTACTCCCATTTCTGTAATAACCCACCCGTTATTACGCAAGATGGTAATAAGTGCATCATAGAGCACGAGCTCATCAACAGCAATCCAAAAGTCGTCGACATATGTCAGGACCCAGGACCACAGGCCATCAGCATCCAGGCGCACAAAAAGTGCTGGATCAGAGAGCGTCGGTCGGAAACCTGCAAGGCGAAGAACCTGCAGGACATTGTCATGCCAAGCTCTAGGGGCCTGCTTCAATCCATACAAGCTCTTCACGATGCGACAAACCAGGGGTTTTCCATTAGGCCCAACCTTGATGAAGCCGTCAGGCTGCCTCAAGTACAATTTGAGGTTGGGATCTATCACTCCATGAAGGAATGCAGTCTTCACATCAATTTGCCTGGAGAACATCTTACGATGAACAACACCTGCAAGTAACACCCTCAAAGTCGCTTTAGAGGTGACCGGAGCAAAGTCTGGTCGTACTCAATACCAGGACGCTGCATGTAACCTCTAGCCCACAAAACCGCGCTTTGTAGCGCTCCACTCTTCCATCCTTACCCAACTTTTTAGTAAATAACCATCTGGCAGACATAAGTCTGTACTCATCCCCAGGATGAGGCTCCAGAATCCAAGTACCATGACCCTCGAGGGAAGCGATTTCATCTCTCATTGCTAGCTGCCACTCTTCCCTCTCAGGGTTATCGAGCGCTATAGCTTGAGCATAAGAAAGCTCACACTGGATGGAGATAAAAGCAGCACCAACTGGTTCTGGTACCTCTTCTGCAGAACCATCAACAGACGGGGATGGAGGGGATCGCTCCACCTCATCAGAAGTATCACCAGCAATAGAAGGAGAAGGGGAAGGAACTAAAACATCAGGAACCGTAACATCTGGCACTGAAGGGTATCGCTTCAATACCGATTCATCTAATAAACCAAACTCAGGAACCTCCCCACGCATCCTCCCACTTGATCTAACTCCAAGAGCAGAAGGAAGAGGGGGTGGACGAGGCTCCCGAGGTGTAACCTTTGAGAGCAGTGATTGTATCACTCTCCCAGGAGGTAGCTCTGGACGTCGAACGTCCGGCGCATCTCCCACATCACCTAACCCAATCCAACCTGGGGCTGGCATGCTCATAGCAGACGCTAGAGTAGAGTCACTGGCTGTATCACTAGAGTCAACATTACCTAAGTCACTAGGCAGTTGCTCATCCCGAGCAATAGGAAGCTGCAGAACCTCAGGCTCGAACAATGGGTTACCACTAACAAGGAAAGGAGTCTCTACAATTTTATCTAGGCCGCTAGCTCCACCTTCTCCCCTTAAATCACTAACAGCCAGGACAGAGGGTGGGAGGATAGAGAATGGAAGGCAGCGAGTCGGAATAATTTCCGCAGTCTTAGTGTCAGGCACAAAAAACAGGGGAGACATTGGGGGCAGCAGCCTGCCGAGAACGTAGGTTCATATGGAAAACTGCTCCCACATCTGTTTCCATCTGCCCCTGAGTCCTGTAGAAGATATTCTAATGCTGCCGGTTCAGTACGCCCCTCAGTGACGGCCAAGGGAGAACCAGAAGCAAAAGAACTCCCATCATACACCAATTGCCCATCGACGGGCACTGGGCCAGTGCCCTCAAAAAAGGTCACGTCACGAGCCTCAATCACTTTGTTGCAACTTTGGAATCCAGACCTGGTAGGCCTTCGACACCACACTATACCCCCACCCGTCTACCCTGGATACTCTAGGATCTAATTTCCCCCGCTTCTTCCCATCTAGTAGGGTTACATAGGCTATACACCCAAAGACGCGGAGGTGGGACACCTCGGGGACGCGCTGATAGAAAAGCTCATACGGAGTCTTTCCATCTTTCGTCTTTGTGGGTAACCGATTTTCGAGGTACGAAGCAGTCAAGAAGGCATAGGGCCAGAAACCCTTGCTATACGGCATAACTACCCCATTGAACCTTCTTGCTGCTGCTGGGCATACACGCTACCTATGTTCGTAGTTTGTCCGTCTCCGACATAATTACCTCATCTAGAACATGCCGATTGCACTACGAACCATTTGACTCAAAACCTCTTCCTGCTTGGTCCCCCCCCCTCAAGCGTTCGAAATGCACCACCCCTAAAGTTCCGCACCGTGGTAGCCATGCCTGATCACACTGGCTCCTGACAACATCTAAATTGGATCGCACCATGCGGCAGCCCTCCGATTCAGTCTCATCTTCGAGGAAATAACCAGCAGCTCCACCCAGAAAAACAACCAACTATGGAACAAGAAGCTAGCTGTTCCCCCCTCTCAACCCACAACTGACATCGGGGCCCCATTGAGTAACTCAACTATGGTATTCATCTGTCTGAAGCTGCGCGTGCTATTCCTAGTACGATTTTGGTATGGTTGGTGCGTATGCTTACCCAAACAACATGCATCTACTAGCAGGTCAATATAGAACTTTTCAGCCAAATGTGCAGCCCTGGTAAAGTTGGGTCCGCCAGTAACAGTGCCGGAGTGCGATAACATGTGCATAGCAGGTTGACCAGGATGGCCAAATCTGCGGTGCCATAGTTTCGCACTGCCACGACAAGTAACTGTAGGATCGCCTTGACCAGGAGTACCAGTTTCAGCAGAAAACGCCGCAGGAGAGGGTCGAACTCGCTACGCCCGCGGATGAGTATCAGGGATAGGGCAGTATACCGATTCGAAGTGGTAAACACCAGACGTGGTGCCTGGAACAGTCCAAAGAGTTCTAGACCCTCTGGTGGCAATACAACGATCTGCATCAAAACTAATGATACAACCATGGGACCTAGCCGTAGCATTTACACTGAGAAGGTTAACAGGACAATTAGGTATGTAGAGCACATTGTCTATGGTAATGGGGGCCTCAAGCCACTCATTACATAGTTCAATGGTTCCAATACCAACTGCCTGCTGAACAACACCATCTCCAAATCTAACAGAGGGGCAATTTGCCTGATATCTGATGGATTTAAAGAGGGTGACGTCCCCAGTCAAACTCCGACTAGCCCCACTGTCTAAGTACCAGGTAGCTTCGGCACAATCATCAGCCTGAGCAGGCGCCCAGGCTGTTTCAACACTAATGAGAACGGGTAAGGGGGGGTTTTGCATCTCACTTCTTTGCAAGTAGAGCCATCTGAGCCATCAATGCGGTATATTCAGCACGGCTGACTGGTGCAGCTCCTCCTCCACCTCGTGGTGGTGGCTTCTTCTGACCGCCACGACCTCCACGAGCAGCACCACGAGGGCGAAGCTTCGGGAACTGCGTCCAGCAAGTTTCCGAAGCGTGTCCAGGGCGAGGGCAGTAGATGCACTGCGGCACTCCCACTGCCCTGAGGTAATCCTGCAGCAGCCATTGCTGGCAAAGGGGAGGGTAGGTGAGTGGGGGTTGATTTTACCCATGGTGGGTAGTGAGGGTGATTAGACAGCAGCCTCTGGTTTGCTGTGTCTATGGACTCATAACGATATTGCACTTCAGCAAACGTGATCTGATTCTCAACAAACTCAGGACCACTGAACATGGTCAGCAAACCAGAAAATCGAGGATGAGATGCACCAGCGATCGCGATCTCAATACATTGAAATTCGGAAACTGTTGTACCCGATTTGAGTAGCATGAGTGCCAACCTTTTCACCCTATTGAAATAGGTTGTAGGGGATTCAGAGTAGGTCATCTGAACCGCCCTCAAATCAGCTACCAGTTTCGGTCCCAATCTACGAGCATGCTGCACTGCCCACGACTCCACCTCATCATAGATCTCCTGACAAGAACCATAGTGCCTAAAGACCTCCTGTAACTCCTTGCTCATTGTGAGTAACATGTAGGAAAAAGCCTTTTCCTCATTGCTAACCCACACATCAGAGCCATCATGTAACCTAAGCCTGGCCTCAGCCCCATCTAGAGCCCTGATGGCCTCAGCATCAGAAACACGATCAGGAAAATGAAAGTCAACAGGAGGCAGGGGTGTCCTAGAAGCCTGCTTGAGGCGCTTGCAATTTTGACATCTGCTGATTCAGTTCAACTCGGTACGCCTCTACATTCCTATCCATCTCTTCCTCCGTCAACGGAATCAAATCAGGGTCACCCCTCAAATCCCACTTGAGCACTGCACTCGCGGACGTCTTACCCGCGAGGGGATTGACCCAAGAACGCCTGGCGGCATTCTCAGTATCAATCCCCGGTTCACCTCCACCTTCTTCACCAGCAATGCCTGTCACAGAAGAGACCTCAGACGAGTCCTCAGGGAGAGGCTCGTTCCTAGCTCGCTCCTCCAGATCGGCAGGAGTAGGCCTGCCGGAGCTTCCTGTAGGGCCGAAGGTCCTCATTGAAACAGAGCCACCGCAGCGAGGACTCCAGCGGTCACAGACGATGCCGAAGGTCCGGCTCCTCCAGCGTGGGCAGAGCCCCTGGGCGGAGAAATAGAGCGATGAAATGGCCGGCCAGGGTTTACCCCGCCAGCGCGTGTCCACATTGACCGCATGGTTGAAGGCGCTCCCGCTTGTTGTCGGGGGGTCGATCCAGCCGTAACACGACGTTGTAGCCACTGTGCAACTGCAGGCACAGCGCTCGGGACAACATGGTTGCCAAGGTTCGCCAAACGTAACGCAGGAATGACATTGAACAGCCACTCCTCGTAATTCTCGTAGTCGAGTTTGGCAAGGTCCTTAATCATCGACAGGTTGACTGACGACATGATGCCGAGCTTCTCAACGTCCGCAGTGGCGTACGCTTTAGCGCAACTGATGAGACCTATAACCTGACAGAGTTCAGGGGACGTGAGGAGACCAGGAACGAAGTGTTTAGACAACTGGACAGTTAAAAGAGCCGAGGGACGCCTCTTGAGAGAGGAGTCCTGACGGCAAACCCCGGAACCCTTAGGTTACGGGGAAGGACAGACGCGATAGGTTGCGTAGCCAATAGGACAGGTAGAACCAACGAACAGCTAAAGCTGACAGTATTGTAACACTGCCGAGCTTCGATACTCCAAACTAAGTATGCACTCTACTTAATGCGACACTGCCGGGCTACTTTTTGCGAAGCTACTAAGCATGATCCGTTTTGTAACACTGCAGGGCTACTATACTCTACGCTACCGTGTATGCACTCAATTGTTACACTGCCCAGCAACGTAACTCTAAACTATTGGGTACGATCCCTATTGTAACACTGCCGGGGTCCATATTAATAAGTATGATCCTTAGTTCTTGTAGCACTGACGGATTACAATACTCCAAGCCACTGAGTCTGATCCGTATTGTAACCACTGCCGAGCTTCGATACTCCAAACTAAGTATGCACTCTACTTAATTCCACACTGCCGGGCTACTTTTTGCGAAGCTACTAAGCATGATCCGTTTTGTAACACTGCAGGGCTACTATACTCTACGCTACCGAGTATGCACTCAATTGTTACACTGCCCAGCAACTTAACTCTAAACTATTGGGTACGATCCCTATTGTAACACTGCCGGGGTCCATATTAATAAGTATGATCCTTAGTTCTTGTAGCACTGGCGGATTACTATACTCCAAGCCACTGAGTCTGATCCGTATTGTAACACTGCCGAGCTTCGATACTCCAAACTAAGTATGCACTCTACTTAATTCCACACTGCCGGGCTACTTTTTGCGAAGCTACTAAGCATGATCCGTTTTGTAACACTGCAGGGCTACTATACTCTACGCTACCGAGTATGCACTCAATTGTTACACTGCCCAGCAACGTAACTCTAAACTATTGGGTACGATCCCTATTGTAACACTGCCGGGGTCCATATTAATAAGTATGATCCTTAGTTCTTGTAGCACTGGCGGATTACAGTACTCCAAGCCACTGAGTCTGATCCGTATTGTAACACTGCCGAGCTTCGATACTCCAAACTAAGTATGCACTCTACTTAATTCCACACTGCCGGGCTACTTTTTGCGAAGCTACTAAGCATGATCCGTTTTGTAACACTGCAGGGCTACTATTCTCTACGCTACCGAGTATGCACTCAATTGTTACACTGCCCAGCAACTTAAATCTAAACTATTGGGTACGATCCCTATTGTAACACTGCCGGGGTCCATATTAATAAGTATGATCCTTAGTTCTTGTAGCACTGGCGGATTACTATACTCCAAGCCACTGAGTCTGATCCGTATTGTAACACTGCCGAGCTTCGATACTCCAAACTAAGTATGCACTCTACTTAATTCCACACTGCCGGGCTACTTTTTGCGGAGCTACTAAGCATGATCCGTTTTGTAACACTGCAGGGCTACTATACTCTACGCTACCGAGTATGCACTCAATTGTTACACTGCCCAGGAACGTAACTCTAAACTATTGGGTACGATCCCTATTGTAACACTGCCGGGGTCCATATTAATCAGTATGATCCTTAGTTCTTGTAGCACTGGCGGATTACTGTACTCCAAGCCACTGAGTCTGATCCGTATTGTAACACTGCCGAGCTTCGATATTCCAAACTAAGTATGCACTCTACTTAATTCCACACTGCCGGGCTACTTTTTGCGAAGCTACTAAGCATGATCCGTTTTGTAACACTGCAGGGCTACTATACTCTACGCTACCGTGTATGCACTCAATTGTTACACTGCCCAGCAACGTAACTCTAAACTATTGGGTACGATCCCTATTGTAACACTGCCGGGGTCCATATTAATAAGTATGATCCTTAGTTCTTGTAGCACTGGCGGATTACTGTACTCCAAGCCACTGAGTCTGATCCGTATTGTAACACTGCCGAGCTTCGATACTTCAAACTAAGTATGCACTCTACTTAATGCGACACTGCCGGGCTACTTTTTGCGAAGCTACTAAGCATGATCCGTTTTGTAACACTGCAGGGCTACTATACTCTACGCTACCGAGTATGCACTCAATTGTTACACTGCCCAGCAACTTAAATCTAAACTATTGGGTACGATCCCTATTGTAACACTGCCGGGGTCCATATTAATCAGTATGATCCTTAGTTCTTGTAGCACTGGCGGATTACTGTACTCCAAGCCACTGAGTCTGATCCGTATTGTAACACTGCCGAGCTTCGATACTCCAAACTAAGTATGCACTCTACTTAATGCAACACTGCCGGGCTACTTTTTGCGAAGCTACTAAGCATGATCCGTTTTGTAACACTGCAGGGCTACTATACTCTACGCTACCGAGTATGCACTCAATTGTTACACTGCCCAGCAACGTAACTCTAAACTATTGGGTACGATTCCTATTGTAACACTGCCGGGGTCCATATGAATAAGTATGATCCTTAGTTCTTGTAGCACTGACGGATTACTGTACTCCAAGCCACTGAGTCTGATCCGTATTGTAACACTGCCGAGCTTCGATACTCCAAACTAAGTATGCACTCTACTTAATTCCACACTGCCGGGCTACTTTTTGCGAAGCTACTAAGCATGATCCGTTTTGTAACACTGCAGGGCTACTATTCTCTACGCTACCGAGTATGCACTCAATTGTTACACTGCCCAGCAACTTAACTCTAAACTATTGGGTACGATCCCTATTGTAACACTGCCGGGGTCCATATTAATAAGTATGATCCTTAGTTCTTGTAGCACTGGCGGATTACTATACTCCAAGCCACTGAGTCTGATCCGTATTGTAACACTGCCGAGCTTCGATACTCCAAACTAAGTATGCACTCTACTTAATTCCACACTGCCGGGCTACTTTTTGCGGAGCTACTAAGCATGATCCGTTTTGTAACACTGCAGGGCTACTATACTCTACGCTACCGAGTATGCACTCAATTGTTACACTGCCCAGCAACGTAACTCTAAACTATTGGGTACGATCCCTATTGTAACACTGCCGGGGTCCATATTAATAAGTATGATCCTTAGTTCTTGTAGCACTGGCGGATTACTGTACTCCAAGCCACTGAGTCTGATCCGTATTGTAACACTGCCGAGCTTCGATATTCCAAACTAAGTATGCACTCTACTTAATTCCACACTGCCGGGCTACTTTTTGCGAAGCTACTAAGCATGATCCGTTTTGTAACACTGCAGGGCTACTATACTCTACGCTACCGTGTATGCACTCAATTGTTACACTGCCCAGCAACGTAACTCTAAACTATTGGGTACGATCCCTATTGTAACACTGCCGGGGTCCATATTAATAAGTATGATCCTTAGTTCTTGTAGCACTGACGGATTACAATACTCCAAGCCACTGAGTCTGATCCGTATTGTAACACTGCCGAGCTTCGATACTCCAAACTAAGTATGCACTCTACTTAATTCCACACTGCCGGGCTACTTTTTGCGAAGCTACTAAGCATGATCCGTTTTGTAACACTGCAGGGCTACTATACTCTACGCTACCGAGTATGCACTCAATTGTTACACTGCCCAGCAACTTAACTCTAAACTATTGGGTACGATCCCTATTGTAACACTGCCGGGGTCCATATTAATATGTATGATCCTTAGTTCTTGTATAACTGGCGGATTACTATACTCTAAGCCACTGAGTCTGATCCGTATTGTAACACTGCCGAGCTTCGATACTCCAAACTAAGTATGCACTCTACTTAATGCAACACTGCCGGGCTACTTTTTGCGAAGCTACTAAGCATGATCCGTTTTGTAACACTGCAGGGCTACTATACTCTACGCTACCGAGTATGCACTCAATTGTTACACTGCCCAGCAACTTAACTCTAAACTATTGGGTACGATCCCTATTGTAACACTGCCGGGGTCCATATTAATATGTATGATCCTTAGTTCTTGTATAACTGGCGGATTACTATACTCTAAGCCACTGAGTCTGATCCGTATTGTAACACTGCCGAGCTTCGATACTCCAAACTAAGTATGCACTCTACTTAATGCAACACTGCCGGGCTACTTTTTGCGAAGCTACTAAGCATGATCCGTTTTGTAACACTGCAGGGCTACTATACTCTACGCTACCGAGTATGCACTCAATTGTTACACTGCCCAGCAACTTAAGTCTAAACTATTGGGTACGATCCCTATTGTAACACTGCCGGGGTCCATATTAATAAGTATGATCCTTAGTTCTTGTAGCACTGGCGGATTACTATACTCCAAGCCACTGAGTCTGATCCGTATTGTTACACTGCCGAGCTTCGATACTCCAAACTAAGAATGCACTCTACTTAATTCCACACTGCCGGGCTACTTTTTGCGAAGCTACTAAGCATGATCCGTTTTGTAACACTGCAGGGCTACTATAATCTACGCTACCGTGTATGCACTCAATTGTTACACTGCCCAGCAACGTAACTCTAAACTATTGGGTACGATCCCTATTGTAACACTGCCGGGGTCCATATTAATCAGTATGATCCTTAGTTCTTGTAGCACTGACGGATTACTATACTCCAAGCCACTGAGTCTGATCCGTATTGTAACACTGCCGAGCTTCGATACTCCAAAATAAGTATGCACTCTACTTAATTCCACACTGCCGGGCTACTTTTTGCGAAGCTACTAAGCATGATCCGTTTTGTAACACTGCAGGGCTACTATACTCTACGCTACCGAGTATGCACTCAATTGTTACACTGCCCAGCAACTTAACTCTAAACTATTGGGTACGATCCCTATAGTAACACTGCCGGGGTCCATATTAATAAGTATGATCCTTAGTTCTTGTAGCACTGACGGATTACTATACTCCAAGCCACTGAGTCTGATCCGTATTGTAACACTGCCGAGCTTCGATACTCCAAACTAAGTATGCACTCTACTTAATTCCACACTGCCGGGCTACTTTTTGCGAAGCTACTAAGCATGATCCGTTTTGTAACACTGCAGGGCTACTATACTCTACGCTACCGAGTATGCACTCAATTGTTACACTGCCCAGCAACTTAACTCTAAACTATTGGGTACGATCCCTATAGTAACACTGCCGGGGTCCATATTAATAAGTATGATCCTTAGTTCTTGTAGCACTGGCGGATTACTATACTCCAAGTCACTGAGTCTGATCCGTATTGTAACACTGCCGAGCTTCGATACTCCAAACTAAGTATGCACTCTACTTAATTCCACACTGCCGGGCTACTTTTTGCGAAGCTACTAAGCATGATCCGTTTTGTAACACTGCAGGGCTACTATACTCTACGCTACCGAGTATGCACTCAATTGTTACACTGCCCAGCAACGTAACTCTAAACTATTGGGTACGATCCCTATAGTAACACTGCCGGGGTCCATATTAATAAGTATGATCCTTAGTTCTTGTAGCACTGACGGATTACTATACTCCAAGCCACTGAGTCTGATCCGTATTGTAACACTGCCGAGCTTCGATACTCCAAACTAAGTATGCACTCTACTTAATTCCACACTGCCGGGCTACTTTTTGCGAAGCTACTAAGCATGATCCGTTTTGTAACACTGCAGGGCTACTATTCTCTACGCTACCGAGTATGCACTCAATTGTTACACTGCCCAGCAACTTAACTCTAAACTATTGGGTACGATCCCTATTGTAACACTGCCGGGGTCCATATTAATAAGTATGATCCTTAGTTCTTGTAGCACTGGCGGATTACTATACTCCAAGCCACTGAGTCTGATCCGTATTGTAACACTGCCGAGCTTCGATACTCCAAACTAAGTATGCACTCTACTTAATTCCACACTGCCGGGCTACTTTTTGCGAAGCTACTAAGCATGATCCGTTTTGTAACACTGCAGGGCTACTATACTCTACGCTACCGAGTATGCACTCAATTGTTACACTGCCCAGCAACGTAACTCTAAACTATTGGGTACGATCCCTATTGTAACACTGCCGGGGTCCATATTAATCAGTATGATCCTTAGTTCTTGTAGCACTGACGGATTACTATACTCTAAGCCACTGAGTCTGATCCGTATTGTAACACTGCCGAGCTTCGATACTTCAAACTAAGTATGCACTCTACTTAATTCCACACTGCCGGGCTACTTTTTGCGAAGCTACTAAGCATGATCCGTTTTGTAACACTGCAGGGCTACTATACTCTACGCTACCGAGTATGCACTCAATTGTTACACTGCCCAGCAACTTAAATCTAAACTATTGGGTACGATCCCTATTGTAACACTGCCGGGGTCCATATTAATAAGTATGATCCTTAGTTCTTGTAGCACTGGCGGATTACTGTACTCCAAGCCACTGAGTCTGATCCGTATTGTAACACTGCCGAGCTTCGATACTCCAAACTAAGTATGCACTCTACTTAATTCCACACTGCCGGGCTACTTTTTGCGAAGCTACTAAGCATGATCCGTTTTGTAACACTGCAGGGCTACTATACTCTACGCTACCGAGTATGCACTCAATTGTTACACTGCCCAGCAACGTAACTCTAAACTATTGGGTACGATCCCTATTGTAACACTGGCGGGGTCCATATTAATAAGTATAACTTTAGTTCTTGTAGCACTGACGGATTACTATACTCCAAGCCACTGAGTCTGATCCGTATTGTAACACTGCCGAGCTTCGATACTCCAAACTAAGTATGCACTCTACTTAATGCGACACTGCCGGGCTACTTTTTGCGAAGCTACTAAGCATGATCCGTTTTGTAACACTGCAGGGCTACTATACTCTACGCTACCGAGTATGCACTCAATTGTTACACTGCCCAGCAACGTAACTCTAAACTATAGGGTACGATCCCTATTGTAACACTGCCGGGGTCCATATTAATATGTATGATCCTTAGTTCTTGTAGCACTGGCGGATTACTATACTCCAAGCCACTGAGTCTGATCCGTACTGTAACACTGCCGAGTATCAGCTTGGATAACACTTCGGAGAGTGGACTTTGTGTGTGCAGCACGCCAATGTATAAATGCGGAGGCGAGAATAAGTTACAAGCACAGGAGACCCATTAAGCGGCACCTGTGGAGGAAAGGGGGCGGTAGCCTGGAACCTGATCAGGGTACAGGCTAGACAGCGCGTGTCAGAAGAACCGATGACGCAGTCAACAGGAAGCTGACATAGTACTGTCAGGACCGATAGTTCTAAGGGAGTACACAAGGAGTCACCAAGACATAAAACAAGCGAGAGCACCGCTATTCATGCTGATACTCCACCTATGACGCAGGTGACATACAATACTAGTACTCCACCTGTGGAACTGGGGACATAGAACCATAAACTGGTAGGAAACAAAAATTATTAAGGAACGGCGGAAAAACAGGAAACCAGAAGAAAGCCTTGTCTAAAATAAAAGGATGAGAAAGGATGAACCAAAAACCAATGTAGTACTCCGAAAATGTAACAGCAAAAAACTTGGGTCATACCGAGCTGAGCTGAGACCAAAATGGAAATGTAACCATCCATGGTAAGCGCAAAAATATTATTCATCCAGAATAGTAGGCACCAAACCAGAAAATCACAGGGAGGCCAAACAGAAATCAATCCCAATACCAAAGGAAGGGGAACAACAGTGACTGAAAGAACCGAGAACTTAACCTAAAGAGAAGACCGAAAAAATCGTATATCAAAGTTGGGGAACAACGGTATAGAAAACCCGATCCGGGAATAGGAACCTAACGCCAATCAATGATAACCAAAGAGACGGATTGAAATATCGTGTGAGCGCAGCACACGAGAGAATCAAAGCCTAAAGGACGCAGACAAGAGGACACTAAAGACTACGATGGGAAAAAAAAAGTCGATGGAAAAATCCACTACCTTAGAAACTATTCTTAGCATAGAATTCATGACTAGGTTGGGATGAAAAAACCATGATGAACTGGTTTCTCACTCAAAGATGGAAGTAAGAAGATTTATGAAAGTTAATTATCATAAATCCCCAGTTACGGCACTAACTAAAACATTCTAGGAGGTGGGTATCGCACCGCAAAGAACTCATGCACTCAAGACAAACCAAGCGCCTAACTAAAGCAAACCAAACTTGCAGCAACTGAAAAAATCCAAAGGATGCGAAGTTAAAATTTTCAAGAAACTTGTAACCAACAAAGGAAACACAGTTCAATGAACAATAGAAGGGTAGATGTACAACCATAGTACATAAAACCTATTGTCCACCTGAAAAATAGTAAACGCATAAAAAGGACTTCAAAGAATTTACTGCAAAGGATGGACAGAAAGGGCGCTTGAAATACACTCGGAAAACAAGAAAGAGGTGAGCGGCGGTACATCTGCAAGTACAACTGCAAGATTACCCAGCCCACCAATTCACAGTAAAATCCGAAGGGAAACAACTACTACACTCCACAAAAAGATCCAATCACATGAGGGGCTGGTGATCTAAAAACAGTGTGGAGTAAAAAGAAATAGCTAATCTATGATGAGCTCCACCGAACGAACCATCTGCCTATGGAACTAAGAGTCAGAAACCATCAAGACGCTATAACGGTGGTCTGAATTAAGTACCACCTTCCACCAAAACCAAGAAAGACAGCTGAAAGGAAGCTGCCTAAACAAAGCGTCGTAACGCTCCACCAATCTAGACTACCCTATAAGTCAGTCTAGGAGGTGCTGAGGAATAGGCACTCACACATAGGGCCATGTTAACCTACGTATGAGAACCAGCAGCACCTAAAACAATGAATCCTGGGTTGACTGTAACACCCCAGCCATACGCAGTATCAAGCTAGACCAGTGTTCAAGATCATCACTTACCCATTCGGCAACGGCTACATCATCACATGGGCTTGACCCGAGTAATCCACCAGGGACGACAGGAGGCGTCGGAATTATCGACACCCGCGAGCCATCCGAGGTGGTCGGAGGTTGGCGACTATTAGTCAATGGACCTGATCCAGGTACCACTATGATCGAAGGCTGTCTAAATCCTAAAGCTTCACCGCTAAAACGTGGCACAGAGGAGGGCCTGGCGACCCCCTGAGATTCGGCTAAGATTATAGTTGGATATCCAACTCCCACCCGCCCTAAAACTTCACACACAATACAGCAAGATCAGGCCCTGGTCTAGAATGCAACAATGATACATCCCAGCCAGGCCAGCCAACAACAATTGGGGTTGTTAAAGGGCGTAGGGAATTACCGGTAACACATAACATATCACCGTTTGATGACAGGAGGGATGCAAGCGGGCACGGGGACCCATACTAATGGGAGAACCCAGAAAGACAGTTTAGAACTGAACTGGAGATAGAGAGTACATCACTACTCACTACTAACTGGCGCAACATTGGAAACCCAAATATAATAACCCTTACTCACCAGGGAATACCCAACCAGTCTACCAAATAATGTCTTTTTAACTAGCTTGTTGCGTGACTGCCCAATACTAAGATTACATAGCAAGGGCAACCAAACAAACGCAACAACGACACATCAGGTGCAACCCCAAAGAAAAGCTCCGAAGGAGTCTTGTCTCCCTAGATGAACACGCGATTGCAAAGATAACACACTAGCACCATGCTGAGCAGTGTCATCATCAACAACTCATGCATGCCCCAACTAATCGAGATCAACCATGCCTCTATACCACTTAACTAAAAATTCCTAAGCCCTATCAGAACTCAAACACTTGAACCCAAACTCACGTAGCTAAGGCATACACCTAAGGGGGGAACCAGGGGCACGGGAAGACAAAGTAGTAACCTCTGTCGAACCACGGAACGCACCCAGGGGTCACAAGGAGCCTAAGAGAGAAAAATATCCACCAAGATATCATGCCAAAGATCCTCCACGGCCGCTGGACTAGGGCTAGGACGGCGTCCACTGCGGCCTGTAGCATGGGCGAAGTCCGGCGCTGCGAGACCTGGGATCACAGAAGGTGGGGAAGCGTTAGGTCGAAGTCGAGATTTGAGGTATGGGAAAAAGGAGACGAGAATGACAGTGCAGCAAGTCACACCTGGTGCAGAAAATCGCACCAATGGCAGAAAATCGCAAATCGCAAGGGCAGAATTCGAACATTTATCGCTAGGATGCGAAGAGCAGAGCCGAGGCATGTAAAGGTCCTAATATCCCGCCGTCGATGATCAGTCAATCTCAAGTCCCCCCCTCTATCGCTCGACTCACCCGGTTGGGGGGTAGAGGGAGCAGCACCCGTAGTGGTGCTAACCATACCCCCCTGCTTCCTACCACCTCCAGAATCTCCAGGTCCAGACGCGTAGGTCGTCCTCCTCTGGCGAACCCTACGGCAGTGCCGGCGATCCGCCAGCTTGATCGAAAAAATTCTCCAGAAGGTAGCACAGAGCCACTAGAGCGCAAGCTCATGCCAGTAGCCGACCGTCGGCTGGACAGAGCAAAGGGGGCACAGACGACGTAGACATCAGCAGGGAGCTTGGTCGGCTTGACAATCTCCGGTATGCAGGCAGAGCCTCAAACACCGGAGATATGATAGCGACGTCAAGGACGCGAGCAGACGAAGACGGGGTATCTCCACCGATGTCCAGGCTAGTCGCCGACTTGAGTCTGCACGTCACAGTCATCTACGACAGACGGGAGGAGGCGACAGACGGCAGGGGAGGAAAAAGAAGAGAAGATGGAGGAATGACGGGGGGGGGGTTACTTTTTTCACGATGGCGGAAGGACTCTCATGACCGCTAGCAGAGGCAGCTGGTGCACAAACGTCTAGCCAATCATCAAGAGGAGCCGTTCCTCCGTTGGAAGGATTGGTCGCAGCCATCGCTGAGAATGATACTGCGCATCCCGCGCGTCCAGGAAAGACCATCCATGTCATGGAGTTTCTCAAAATGGCGGGAGGTCCTCGCGGAAGTTGCATCGCAAAGCAGTGGTAGTAAATGAAGGACCGTATAACCTATCAGCTTGGATAACACTCCGTAGAGTTATCAGCATGTATAGCGGTGCTCTCACGCGTTTTATGACTTGGTGACTACTTATGTACTCCCTTAGAACTATCGGCTCTCCTGAGCCAGCTTCCCGTGGGACTGAGTCATCTTGAGATGACTCAGTGGCAGCTTCCTGTCACCTACGTCTCCGGTCTGATCTGTACCCTGTTAGGTTCCTGTCTACCGCCTCCTTTCACCACAGGTGCCCCTTTATGGGTCTCTTGTGTCTGTAACGTTATCCTTGTCTCCGTGTATAGATTGGTGCGTCTGTTCCGCTGCTTTAATCTACTGTCCACTCTACCGGAGTGATTTCAAGCTGATAGGTTACTGGGCTCCTCATCACTACCACTGCTTTGATAATGCAACTTCCGCGAGGGCCTCCTGCCGGCTTTGTGAAACTTACCAAACTTAATGGTGTTTCATGGGCTCGTGGGATCCGCAGTGTCATTGTGAGCAATGGATGCGACCGAATCCTCCCAACGGGGGTGAAGGTTCCTCTAGATTGGCTAGACGACTGCGCGCCAGCGGCCTCTGCTGCCGGAGAGGAGGGTCCTTCCGCCATCAAGGAAGTAACCCCCCCCGATCAATCCTCCAACTTTACGGTTCCTTCTCTCAATGTTCGACGCCTGTCCTCTGATGTTGAGGATGTCCTGATGAAGCTGTGTTGTGTACAGACACAGATCATCCGTTGTGCATCAGACCCGCAGCCTCATTGCGTCCCCTTCAATTATGATGAAGACTACTCTACTACTACTGATGATGAGGAGGACTTGAAGAGTGCTACGAGTGCTGACTTCGGTGGCGTGACCCCATCTGCTGCTGCCACTCGTGTCTTTGAGACTTCCGCTGTTTCGCCGGTGTATGAGCCTCCTGATCAGCAGATGCCTAATCGAGAGCTTTCGCCTGTGTATCAGCCTCAGCCTTCGTCGGCGCCTCCCTTTGAGCCTGTTCCCCCGGCTTACCCGGAGGTGGCAAAGCCCACTTTCTTGAAGGGCTTTGCTTCTTTTTCCTCTGCATCTGCCCCCATGGAGCGTGGCCTCCCTGGCTACCACACTCGCTCTCGCGAGGCTGCTGTTTCCTCTGCACGCACCTCTGCTGCTGGTGCCTCCTTGGAACCCCCTCCGCCTCCGCCGGTGGAGCTGCCTCCTGCCCCTGGCCCTCCTCCTGTGCTATATACGCGGTCATGCGAATCTTGGGAGCATCTGCTCACTGGTGGATCTCCTCCGACTTTGAACTTGCGGGACTACCGCCTGATCAACCAGGATCGACGGGATGGTGAGTCCTTGAACCGCTCTTTGTACGGTCGGATGGATATGCAGGCTACAATGGCAAATGTTAGTGTGAAGCTGAGGCATCGCCGAGTGATGGCTTTCTCTGAGCTTGGTACCAGGTGTCGTTCTTTTCTTGGTCCAGTCACTTCTGGGATTCTGTATCCCCCAGATCATGGTGTTTCCTTTGGTGGTACGAGGCGTAGTGATCACGAGAAGCTTGGTTATCAGTTTGTGCGAGTGCCTGTCCCTCGGTGTCCTGTTAGCCCAGATTTCGAGCTGCTTATGAGTGTTGCGAGGTCCATTCCTGTGATTAGGAACATAGACGACCAGCGCGCTCTTGACGCTGGTCTTGCTGCGGAGTATTTCATGGACATTCGTAGGTCCTTGGCTCCTGTCCCTTCTGCGAATGGAGCTGGGTCTAATACCCTCATTCATGGTGAGTCTCGGTTTGATCCTGCACTGTTGGGGTTCAGTGCACTGCCTCTCGAACGTCAGGAGTTCATGTGTTTAACTATGATGCTCGCGAACATGGAGGACGATATGGTCAAGGTATACCAGGACTTTGCCACCCCTCGGGATATCCTTTTGGATATCCGGAAGACGCAGTCTGATGCCCTTGCCTCTAGAGTCCCTCTCATGCGTATCGAACTTCATAATGCGCACATGGGCCCTTCTGACCGTGTCGATGATTTCTTTCGCATAGTTCGCAGTCTGTGCACTGACCTCCGCAGTGCTGGACATCCTGTCACTCAGCGCCACGCCATGGAAACCATTGTGAATGGGATCCGTTTGATCCGATTTGAATCGCTGCGGATCCAGTACGGTATGATGTTGGCTAACAGACAGACTGTAGATTACTGGTCTTGTCTGGAGGCATATCGGTCTCTCGACATTTTGAACATTGCTCTCCCCAGGTCCGACTCCAGGCATCCTGGTTGGTCCCGGGACGCTCCCCAGGTTCCTGCCAATGCTGCGTTTCAGCGTGGGCAGGGATCTGGTTCTCAGGGTTCTGGTTCCAACAAGCGACGTCTGGATTGCACTTGGGGCCCATGCCTCAGCAAGACGACCCACTCGGAGGATCGCTGTTTCACGAAGCATCCGCACCTGCGTAAGACCAAGCCTGGTGCACCGGTTACCAATCCGGTGCCCATGGCCTTGGCCCTTCCAGGTGTGCTTACTCCGCGGCAGCTGGCCTCCTTGCAGGCTCAGATTGATGGGTATGCTTTGGACAAGAAATAGGAGGTACGCTCTGTCCTTTTCTCTTGCACTGCGAAATTTTCAAATGTCTGCAGCCCGAGCCTGTCTGAGGGTGTCTGGCATGTTGATTCTGGAGCTGGGATGTCAATCACAGGTGATATGTCTTTGTTCACTGTGTTTCATGCTTCTGAGACTGGGCCAGCAGTTAAATTTGGTGATGGTGTGGTTCAACGGTCTGTGGGTCAGGGTTCTATTGTGTTATGTAGTGATTGGTTACCAACACCAATCACTTTAACCAATGTTCTCTACATCCCACACTGTCCGGTGAACCTCATGTCAGTAAATGCTGTTGCCCATGCTCACAACTGCAAGATTTCTTTTGATAGTCTTAGTTGTACTGCCACACAGGGCTCTTCTGTTCTGTGGTCTTTCCCTGCCTCCAGTGATGGTGTGTACAAGTTTGCATGTAGGCCTTGTCACACCCCTCGTGGCCGTTTGTATGGTGCTGAAGATTATCCAGCTTTTGCTCTTGATGTTGATGAGGATGGTGGAGTTGTGATCCCTACCACTCCTGAATGGTTGTGGCATAGGCGGCTGGGTCACCCTGGCTATGATGCCATGCACAACCTTGTAAGGAAGGGTTTGGTTCAGAACTTACCCCTCACTCTCCAACAGGTGCAAAGACTGTCTAAGATCCCATGTGATACTTGTCAGAAGGCAAAGGGAAAACGTATCCCTTTTCCTAAAGAAAGCAAAACTAGGATCCGTGCCCCATTACAACGCCTTCACTTGGACATCATGGGGCCATTTAATATTAGGGGCTTGCGTGGGGAGTTTTATGTTCTGTGTCTCACTGACCAATACTCTGGCTATGCTGAGGTCTTGTGCTTGAGAACCAGGGATGAAGCTCCCTTAGCAGTTCAAACTACCATCCTCAGATGGATGACTCAGCTGCATGGATTTGTTTTCAAGTGTCTTAGGTCTGACAGGGCTAAGGAATTTATAGTGAAGTGGTTCGAGGATTGGTTAGAATCGGTTGGTGCTGTGCATGAATTGTCCATGGCTTACACTGCTCAGCAGAATGCGACTGTGGAACGGTACAATGGGGTCCTTCAGAACGTAGCTAGGAGCATTCACTTGGAGTCTAAGCTCACTAAGTCCTTCTGGCCCTATGCCTTCCTCGCCGCGTGTTACCTACGCAACCGGCTGCCTAATCAGGGTGACAAGACTCCTTATGAGTTGTTCTTTGGGGTTCTACCTGATGTATCGTTATTGCGCGTGTTCGGGTGCCCATGCTATGTTACCTTAGTGAATGGGAAGAAGCGCAATAAGCTTGACGAAAGGGCGTTATCTGGTAGACTGGTTGGGTATTCTCTGGTGAGTAAGGGTTATTTTGTTTGGGTTCCGAAGTTGCGCCAGGTGGTAGAGAGTCGTAATGTGCTCTTCTATGAACAGTTTAGCTATAACTGTATCCCTGGGCTCTTTCCCTATGATGGATCTCAGTATTTTTCTCGCACCCCTGCCGCTATCATCGGTAAAGGGCTTGATACTACTGACAATGTCCTGGGCCCTTTACCAACCCCGATTGTTGACCGCTTTACTGGTCATGGGATGACGATGCGTCCCAGGCCAGGTAATGATGGTGCTGTATCGCGTGCGGCGGCATTGGGCCAGGGGGAGTCTGATGTTCCTTCAAGCTCTAATTTATTCGAATCTCAGGGGGGTCGCCGGGGCCTTCCTCTGCGCCACGTTTCGTCGGTGAAGTCGTAGGATTAGGACAGCCTCGGGTCATAGTGGAACCTAGTACAGGTCCACTGCCCACTAGTCGCCACCCCCCGTCCACCTATTCGGATAGCTCGCGGGAGTTGTTGATCACTTCACCCCCTGCTATACCTGGTGGTTTATACCGGACCAGGCATTGCGACGATGTGGCCGTCACAGATGATGTGAGTGATGACCTCGAACACTGGTCCGGGTCAGATACTGCGTATGGCTGGGGTGTTCCAGTGTACCCAGGCTTCGACGATTTAGAGGCAAAGGAGGCCGGCCTTGTTCAACCACGCATGAGTGCTGCGCTGGGGGCTTTATTACCGGTTACTGCTGATACTGCTGATATCCCCGCTGCCCATGTACAAGTACACTGCTTGTACGTGGGGGCTTTTATTTCTACCTCTACTGAACTCTCTTATAAAGCTGCAATGTTACCTACCAACCCAGACAGAGATCTCTGGCTGCAGGCTATGAAGGATGAGATGGCCTCCCTCCATGCTCATGGCACTTGGGTCCTCACTCCACAGCCTCCTAGGCAGAGGATTCTATCTGGCAGATGGTTATTTGTCAAGAAACATGGGGCTGATGGTTCTTTGCGTTTTAAAGCTCGTTTGTAGTTCGTGGTTTTCTGCAACGTCCTGGGCTGGACTACCATGATGTATATGCCCCCGTCTCCTCTAAAGCAGGTCTTCGTGTGCTCCTTGCTGCCATCACTCATAGAAAAATGTTTGTGAGGCAGCTGGACATCAAGACTGCATTCTTGAATGCCAAGCTGGAACCTGGTCTGGACCTGTTCTGCTACCAGCCTGAGGGCTTTCATGAACTTGGTCCTGACAATGTTCCCCTTGTGTGCAAGCTAATTAAATCTCTTTATGGTTTGAAGCAGGCACCCAGGGCTTGGAGCAAAGATGTAAAGCAGGTTTTGGTTGCCCACGGTTTTACCATGTGCAAAGCTGAACCTGCTCTGTATTTCAGGAGGGATTCTACTGGTGGGTGGAGCTATGTCCTGACCTATGTGGATGACTTTATCTGTGCTTTTAGTGAGCTGCATAGGTATGCCTTGCTGATCAAGGCTATGGAAGCAGCTGGGTGGGAAGTCAAGGAAATGGGTATACCTGTCCAGTTCCTTTCATTGGACATGACTTGTACACTTGATTCTGACGGCAGGTGTGTTAAGATCGACCTCTCCCAGCACTCCTACATTGTTGAGCTGGTGGAGCAGTTTGGTCTCACTGCTGCTACCAAGCCCAAGTTTTCAGTTCCCATGTCCAAGTGCACTGTCACTGATCCTCCTGGAGAACCTCTGGCCTCTAATAGCCAGTACCTCTCTCTTGTGGGGGCTTTGCTGTACCTGGCTACCTGCACAAGGCCTGATATTTCTTTTGCTGTTAGCTACCTGTCCAGGTTTTCTGCTCAACCCACTGCCCCCCTGTGGGCTGCAGCCAAGCGCTTGCTTTTGTATTTGAGAGAACATTCCCATCTGGGCCTCACTTACACTCACAGCCCTGGTTTCTCTTTTACTGTCTTTAGTGACTCATCCTTTGCTGATGATGGGTCTGACAGGAGATCTCAGACTGGCTATGCTGTGCTTGCTGGAGGCTGCCTTGTGAACTGGAAGAGCAAAAGGCAACCCACTGTTGCTGTTAGCTCCAGTGAGGCTGAGTATCAGGCCCTGTCTCAGACTGCCAGGGAGGTGCAATGGTTGAAAAAGTTGAGAATTGATCTAGGGCTGCCTTGTGACCTGGTCACCATTCAGGGTGACAACTTGGGGTCCTTGAGCTGGGCCAATGACTGTCAGCTGCTCCCTCGCAACAAGCACATTGATGTCATCCATCACTATATCCAGGAGCTGGTGGAGGATGGCCAGGTGGATGTTGCCTATGTTAACATTAAGGACAACTGTGCTGACCCCTTCACCAAGCCCCTTGATCCTATGGTGTTCTGGCGTTTCATTCGCATGTTTGGAATGACTGCTTCTCCTTAAACCAATTTTTTGGTTACATGTATTCTAGAATTTTGGTTACATGTATTCTGGAATTTTTGGTTACATTTAGAGTTTCTTTAAGTTATCATTGATTGGCATTAGGTTCCTATTCCCGGGTCGGGTTTTCTATACCGTTGTTACCCGACTTTGATATTTAGTTGTCCTCTTATATCCACTTGGCAAATTTTGGTTCTTTGCCTTGCTTCATACCTTCCCTTACACCCTTCGGGTTTCATTTGAAGTTTCTCTCGATTTTTTTTTCGGAGTTCTTTGATTTTTTTTTTTTAATTTGTTACATATAGTTCTATGTCACCAGTGCCATAGGTGGAGTAGTACTATTGTATGTCACCTGTGTCATAGGTGGAGTATCAGCATGTATAGCGGTGCTCTCACGCGTTTTATGACTT
Source organism: Chlamydomonas sp. ICE-L (assembly GCA_013435795.1). Classification (NCBI taxonomy): domain Eukaryota; kingdom Viridiplantae; phylum Chlorophyta; class Chlorophyceae; order Chlamydomonadales; family Chlamydomonadaceae; genus Chlamydomonas; species Chlamydomonas sp. ICE-L. The sequence continues at coordinate 7,923,690 of JACBWV010000825.1, read as the reverse complement.
GGTGACTACTTATGTACTCCCTTAGAACTATCGGCTCTCCTGAGCCAGCTTCCCGTGGGACTGAGTCATCTTGAGATGACTCAGTGGCAGCTTCCTGTCACCTACGTCTCCGGTCTGATCTGTACCCTGTTAGGTTCCTGTCTACCGCCTCCTTTCAGCACAGGTGCCCCTTTATGGGTCTCCTGTGTCTGTAACGTTATCCTTGTCTCCGTGTATAGATTGGTGCGTCTGTTCCGCTGCTTTAATCTACTGTCCACTCTACCGGAGTGATTTCAAGCTGATAAGAGTGGACTTTGTGTGTGCAGCACGCCAATCTATAAATGCGGAGACAAGAATAAGTTACAAGCACAGGAGACCCATTTAGCGGCACCAGTGGAGGAAAGGGGGCGGTAGCCTGGAACCTGATCAGGGTACAGGCTAGACAGCGCGTGTCAGAAGAACCGATGACGCAGTCAACAGGAAGCTGACATAGTACTGTCAGGACCGATAGTTCTAAGGAAGTACACAAGGAGTCACCAAGACATAAAACAAGCGAGAGCACCGCTATTCATGCTGATACCGAGCTTCGATACTCCAAACTAAGTATGCACTCTACTTAATGCGACACTGCCGGGCTACTTTTTGCGAAGCTACTAAGCATGATCCGTTTTGTAACACTGCAGGGCTACTATACTCTACGCTACCGTGTATGCACTCAATTGTTACACTGCCCAGCAACTTAACTCTAAACTATTGGGTACGATCCCTATTGTAACACTGCCGGGGTCCATATTAATATGTATGATCCTTAGTTCTTGTAGCACTGACGGATTACTATACTCCAAGCCACTGAGTCTGATCCGTATTGTAACACTGCCGAGCTTCGATACTCCAAACTAAGTATGCACTCTACTTAATGCGACACTACCGGGCTACTTTTTGCGAAGCTACTAAGCATGATCCGTTTTGTAACACTGCAGGGCTACTATACTCTACGCTACCGAGTATGCACTCAATTGTCACACTGCCCAGCAACTTAACTCTAAACTATTGGGTACGATCCCTATTGTAACACTGCCCGGGTCCATATTAATCAGTATGATCCTTAGTTCTTGTAGCACTGGCGGATTACTATACTCCAAGCCACTGAGTCTGATCCGTATTGTAACACTGCCGAGCTTCGATACTCCAAACTAAGTATGCACTCTACTTAATGCGACACTGCCGGGCTACTTTTTGCGAAGCTACTAAGCATGATCCGTTTTGTAACACTGCAGGGCTACTATACTCTACGCTACCGAGTATGCACTCAATTGTTACACTGCCCAGCAACTTAACTCTAAACTATTGGGTACGATCCCTATTGTAACACTGCCGGGGTCCATATTAATAAGTATGATCCTTAGTTCTTGTAGCACTGGCGGATTACTGTACTCCAAGCCACTGAGTCTGATCCGTATTGTAACACTGCCGAGCTTCGATACTCCAAACTAAGTATGCACTCTACTTAATTCCACACTGCCGGGCTACTTTTTGCGAAGCTACTAAGCATGATCCGTTTTGTAACACTGCAGGGCTACTATACTCTACGCTACCGTGTATGCACTCAATTGTTACACTGCCCAGCAACGTAACTCTAAACTATTGGGTACGATCCCTATTGTAACACTGCCGGGGTCCATATTAATAAGTATGATCCTTAGTTCTTGTAGCACTGACGGACTTCTATACTCCAAGCCACTGAGTCTGATCCGTATTGTAACACTGCCGAGCTTCGATACTCCAAACTAAGTATGCACTCTACTTAATTCCACACTGCCGGGCTACTTTTTGCGAAGCTACTAAGCATGATCCGTTTTGTAACACTGCAGGGCTACTATACTCTACGCTACCGAGTATGCACTCAATTGTTACACTGCCCAGTAACTTAGCTCTAAACTATTGGGTACGATCCCTATTGTAACACTGCCGGGGTCCATATTAATATGTATGATCCTTAGTTCTTGTAGCACTTAAGGATTACTATACTCCAAGCCACTGAGTCTGATCCGTATTGTAACACTGCCGAGCTTCGATACTCCAAACTAAGTATGCACTCTACTTAATTCCACACTGCCGGGCTACTTTTTGCGAAGCTACTAAGCATGATCCGTTTTGTAACACTGCAGGGCTACTTTACTCTACGCTACCGAGTATGCACTCAATTGTTACACTGCCCAGCAACTTAACTCTAAACTATTGGGTACGATCCCTATTGTAACACTGCCGGGGTCCATATTAATAAGTATGATCCTTAGTTCTTGTAGCACTGGCGGATTACTGTACTCCAAGCCACTGAGTCTGATCCGTATTGTAACACTGCCGAGCTTCGATACTCCAAACTAAGTATGCACTCTACTTAATGCGACACTACCGGGCTACTTTTTGCGAAGCTACTAAGCATGATCCGTTTTGTAACACTGCAGGGCTACTATACTCTACGCTACCGAGTATGCACTCAATTGTTACACTGCCCAGCAACGTAACTCTAAACTATTGGGTACGATCCCTATTGTAACACTACCGGGGTCCATATTAATCAGTATGATCCTTAGTTCTTGTAGCACTGGCGGATTACTGTACTCCAAGCCACTGAGTCTGATCCGTATTGTAACACTGCCGAGCTTCGATACTCCAAACTAAGTATGCACTCTACTTAATGCGACACTGCCGGGCTACTTTTTGCGAAGCTACTAAGCATGATCCGTTTTGTAACACTGCAGGGCTACTATACTCTACGCTACCGATTATGCACTCAATTGTTACACTGCCCAGCAACGTAACTCTAAACTATTGGGTACGATCCCTATTGTAACACTGCCGGGGTCCATATTAATAAGTATGATCCTTAGTTCTCGTAGCACTGGCGGATTACTGAACTCCAAGCCACTGAGTCTGATCCGTATTGTAACACTGCCGAGCTTCGATACTCCAAACTAAGTATGCACTCTACTTAATGCGACACTGCCGGGCTACTTTTTGCGAAGCTACTAAGCATGATCCGTTTTGTAACACTGCAGGGCTACTATACTCTACGCTACCGAGTATGCACTCAATTGTTACACTGCCCAGCAACGTAACTCTAAACTATTGGGTACGATCCCTATTGTAACACTGCCGGGGTCCATATTAATAAGTATGATCCTTAGTTCTTGTAGCACTGGCGGACTTCTATACTCCAAGCCACTGAGTCTGATCCGTATTGTAACACTGCCGAGCTTCGATACTCCAAACTAAGTATGCACTCTACTTAATTCCACACTGCCGGGCTACTTTTTGCGAAGCTACTAAGCATGATCCGTTTTGTAACACTGCAGGGCTACTATACTCTACGCTACCGAGTATGCACTCAATTGTTACACTGCCCAGCAACTATACTCTAAACTATTGGGTACGATCCCTATTGTAACACTGCCGGGGTCCATATTAATAAGTATGATCCTTAGTTCTTGTAGCACTGGAGGATTACTATACTCCAAGCCACTGAGTCTGATCCGTATTGTAACACTGCCGAGCTTCGATACTCCAAACTAAGTATGCACTCTACCTAATGCAACACTGCCGGGCTACTTTTTGCTAAGCTACTAAGCATGATCCGTATTGTAAGACTGCAGGGCTACTACACTCTACGCTACCGAGTATGCACTCAATTGTTACACTGCCCAGCAACTATACTCTAAACTATTGGGTACGATCCCTATTGTAACACTGCCGGGGTCCATATTAATAAGTATGATCCTTAGTTCTTGTAGCACTGGCGGATTACTATACTCCAAGCCACTGAGTCTGATCCGTATTGTAACACTGCCGAGCTTCGATACTCCAAACTAAGTATGCACTCTACTTAATGCCACACTGCCGGGCTACTTTTTGCGAAGCTACTAAGCATGATCCGTTTTGTAACACTGCCGGGCTACTATACTCTACGCTACCGAGTATGCACTCAATTGTTACACTGCCCAGCAACTATACTCTAAACTATTGGGTACGATCCCTATTGTAACACTGCCGGGGTCCATATTAATAAGTATGATCCTTAGTTCTTGTAGCACTGGCGGATTACTAGTACTCCAAGCCACTGAGTCTGATCCGTATTGTAACACTGCCGAGCTTCGATACTCCAAACTAAGTATGCACTCTACTTAATGCCACACTGCCGGGCTACTTTTTGCGAAGCTACTAAGCATGATCCGTTTTGTAACACTGCAGGGCTACTATACTCTACGCTACCGAGTATGCACTCAATTGTTACACTGCCCAGCAACTATACTCTAAACTATTGGGTACGATCCCTATTGTAACACTGCCGGGGTCCATATTAATAAGTATGATCCTTAGTTCTAGTAGCACTGGCGGATTACTATACTCCAAGCCACTGAGTCTGATCCGTATTGTAACACTGCCGAGCTTCGATACACCAAACTAAGTATGCACTCTACTTAATGCCACACTGCCGGGCTACTTTTTGCGAAGCTACTAAGCATGATCCGTTTTGTAACACTGCAGGGCTACTATACTCTACGCTACCGAGTATGCACTCAATTGTTACACTGCCCAGCAACGTAACTCTAAACTATTGGGTACGATCCCTATTGTAACACTGCCGGGGTCCATATTAATAAGTATGATCCTTAGTTCTTGTAGCACTGGCGGATTACTATACTCCAAAGCCACTGAGTCTGATCCGTATTGTAACACTGCCGAGCTTCGATACTCCAAACTAAGTATGCACTCTACTTAATGCGACACTGCCGGGCTACTTTTTGCGAAGCTGCTAAGCATGATCCGTTTTGTAACACTGCAGGGCTACAATACTCTACGCTACCGAGTATGCACTCAATTGTTACACTGCCCAGCAACGTAACTCTAAACTATTGGGTACGATCCCTATTGTAACACTGCCGGGGTCCATATTAATATGTAGGATCCTTAGTTCTTGTAGCACTGGCGGATTACTATACTCCAAGTCACTGAGTCTGATCCGTATTGTAACACTGCCGAGCTTCGATACTCCAAACTAAGTATGCACTTTACTATGCATGATCCCTTATGCTGGTAACACTCAAGAAGAGCAGGGGGGGGGGGGGGGGGGGGGGGCAGAGGGGGGATGCGGGGTGTGTGTGGTGTGGTGTGGTGGTGGTGGTGGTGGTGGTGGTGTTGGGCAGCTTGGCTAGAATTGATGGGTTCGGTGAGCCTGGGAGAGAGAGGGAGGGAGAGAGAGAGAGAGAGAGAGAGAGAGAGAGAGAGAGAGAGAGAGAGAGAGAGAGAGAGAGAGAGAGAGAGAGAGAGAGAATGAGAGAGAGAGAGAGAGGTTAGCGGGCGAGAGGCGGTACAGGTGGTATCAGTACAGGGAGGCTTCAAACATTCAAACGCCCGTAACGGCAGGATAAAATTCGAGGCTGCTCCGATTCATGTCAGTTCAGAGCTGCTAATCACTCCGCACTCGCGTAGCGCCATGTCATATCCCATGAAGCTGTCGAAGCATGAGCAAGGTATAGCGACAGTACTCAGTCCGCCTTCGCGTCCATGCATTGATCTCCTGAGTAGTCGTCACGGCCATCGATTGGTTGTCCTTCGGGAAGCAGTGCTCACCCACCCACCCACCCACCCTTATTTATTCGCAGAACCCCTCGGCTCGCGACTTGTCAATTGGCAATTCTGGATGCAGAGTGCAATTTTACCTGAGGGGATGGAGGTGAGAGCGGGTTGAGGGACGATCATCACTCCTGTGGCTGCGCCTGCGAGTCCGAATTCGTTGTGATTAGCGATCGTGTGTACTGAATGAGCGGTGGGATAACAACTGCGAAACCGAACAGAGGCAAGGCCACTCATGTTGTGTGGACTGTTGGGATAATTTGTAGGTACCTTTACTCCAGGTCTGCACAGTTGGGCGCTGATCATCACTGTGGGGGGGGGGGGGGGGGGGGGGGGGGGGGGGGGGGGGGGGGGGGGGGGTTGGGTGTGGGGGGGGGGGTTTGGAGGTGTGTGGGTGGCGTTGTGGTTTTTTTTTTTTCTTTTTTTTTTTTTGTTTTTTTTTTTCTTTTTTGGTTGTGTGTTTTTTTTTTTCTTTGTTGTGTTGTTGGGGGTGGGGGGGAAGCCCCCACTTTTCTTTGCCTGTGTGGTGTCTTCGTGTTATTGTGCATGCAGTGGGGTCCCCACCCACCCCTGTGTGTTGAGTTCGTTGCCTGTTTGGTGACTGCTTCCACCCCACACGGTGATCTTCAACCCCAACTGTTGGGGTGGGCGAATTTGTAGGTACATAAAGGTCTGTGCCCGGCCGCACTGCTGGGTCGTTGCGATTTGTAGGTCGACTACATTCGTGAGGTTCGAATTACAGGCGAAATGACAACTGTGTTGTGTTGACTGTTGGTTGTGTTGCTATCTCCAACTGCTACCCCCCCCCCCCCCACACCCGCACACCCCCACACACCCCACCCCCCCCACCCATCCCCCCACCCCCACCACCCACCCATCCCACACTACCCCACCCGCACAAAAACCCACAGTACATACACACAGCCGCACACCCACTGATGCTCACTGTTTTGCAGACTGACTCTTGGATGGCCCACTGACTGCTGACAGGGTGCTCACTGACTGCCGAGCAAATCCCCCCACTCACACGCACTCACCCCCCATTTGAGCCCCCCCCCACTGAGTCTGTGCCCTTACTTGTCGTATGCTGCGTGGTGCGTTTCTGGGGCCCATCACCTTGAACCTGGAAGGGTACTAAGGTGTTTGGAAAGGCCAACACATGCATATGCGGAGTGCTTGCCTGTATGCCATGTGAGTGTGTCTGCGTATGTGTTGTCCTATGCCGACGCCTTGAACCGGAGGGTTTTTTTTTTCTTGGTTTAATTAGCGATGACGGACTAACACTAGCACCCCACTCACACAGGACATACATGCAAGCAGGTGAGGCTAGAACATTTATTTCCCAATGATTGTGGTGCCCAAGTCCATGTGCATTAGAGGTACATCTCTTCACCCCTGTGCGCACTATATGGTGTACGTATGGTTTTTAGTGTTTGATTTGCAATGGAGTGTGGAATTTCTCTGCACCTTGCCTGTCTGTCTACCTACGATACATGTTTCATTGTGGCTTTCGATCTTACCCTTGACACATGCTCCCTGAACTGAAACTCCCACCTTGTTACTTACCTTCACAGTTTCTTTTGCATGCTCCATCAATGCCCAAGAGTTTGACAACGGGCGGTCTGCCCTTGGCATGGGAAAGTGGCATCTATCTAACCTTGAACGGATGGCCTAACGCCCCTATGATTGATTCTGATTTTCAACAGCCTTCATGTAATATTTTTGTTTCCATTTACTATCAATTTATTTTTTGACATGTTTTGGTCCTGTTATATGGTTGAAGACTAGTTGAAGTTGAAGATCCCACACATCATTTTTAAAGTACAATGGGGTCCCAGGCGAATCTAAGTTTGGCCTAGGAATTCAGCATGTCTCCTGTCTCCTCACACGCCTCCAGCTGCACCAGCTGTTTTTCACACGCTCCAGCGGTAAAGCTGCCCTCATGTCTTCGCAGAACAAATTGAGAGCATCAATACTACCACAAATACTATATGTGTAACATGCATCACTTATAAACACGTGTAGACGAACACTCTGTAACAAGGCACTACCTGCAATCCACGGAAACAGCAGGTGGAGATACGACAGTTTTGGCCTACTTTCCGCATTGTCTCAGCCAGCAAACCATTTTGAAACATGAACATCTTTCAGGGCGAATTAACACAGAGTTGGACAAGGTTACCCGAAGTATGCCCCATACTAGCGAACAGATGCTATAATTATGACACGTCACTTATGTTCATGTTGGCGATTAGCCCTGCAGTACGTATGTAAGACCCCCAATAGCAAGCCCGCTAAAGGTAACCGGGCGGCAATCGAAAAGCAAGCGGATTGCAAGCGCGTTTGCAACCCCACTTGCTGCAGTCGAGTCATAAGCAGGTCCCAAGTGGCTCACAAGCGGGCTTACAAGCCGCTTGCTGCAAATGGCTTGCAGCAAGCGCCTGCAAGGGTTACGCTAGTCACCGACGAACACCAGTGTTAGGTTTCTCATAGTCTACGGCGGTGAGGTAATCCAGCTAATTGAAAGCTTGCTCAGACTCATAACTGCATCCCATATTGTTCAACTTTACTTGGTTCATGATCTACATCACTATAAGGTTGCTCACATCCTAAACGGCGGTGAGTAATCCGTTAAGTGAAAGCTTGATCAACTAAACAACTTGATCCCATATTTTCAAACTTTAATCTTGGTTACATTGATCACACCAGGTTAGGGTTCTCCTCACCGTCTACAGCAGTGAGGTAATCCAGCTATTGAAAGCTTGCTCAGACTCATAACTGCATCCCATATTTTCAAACTTGATCTTGGTTACATGGATCTACATCACTATAAGGTTGCTCACAGTCTACGGCGGTGAGGTAATCCAGTTAATTGAAAGCTTGATCATACTAAACAACTTGATCCCATATTTTCAAACTTGATCTTGGTTACATGGATCAACACCAGTGTTAGGTTTCTCACAGTCTACGGCAGTGAGGTAATCCAGCTAATTGAAAGCTTGCTCAGACTCATAACTGCATCCCATATTTTCAAACTTGATCTTGGTTACATGGATCTACATCACTATAAGGTTGCTCACAGTCTACGGCGGTGAGGTAATCCAGTTAATTGAAAGCTTGCTCATACAAAACAACTCGATCCCACATTTTCAAACTTGATCTTGGTTACATGGATCAACACCAGTGTTAGGTTTCTCACAGTCTACGGCGGTGAGGTAATCCAGCTAATTGAAAGCTTGCTCAAACTCATAACTGCATCCCATATTTTCAAACTTGATCTTGGTTACATGGATCTACATCACTGTAAGGTTGCTCACAGTCTACGGCGGTGAGGTAATCCAGTTAATTGAAAGCTTGCTCATACAAAACAACTCGATCCCACATTTTCAAACTTGATCTTGGTTACATGGATCAACACCAGTGTCAGGTTTCTCACAGTCTACGGCGGTGAGGTAATCCAGCTAATTGAAAGCTTGCTCAGACTCATAACTGCATCCCATATTTTCAAACTTGATCTTGGTTACATGGATCTACATCACTATAAGGTTGCTCACAGTCTACGGCGGTGAGGTAATCCAGTTAATTGAAAGCTTGATCATACTAAACAACTTGATCCCATATTTTCAAACTTGATCTTGGTTACATGGATCAACACCAGTGTTAGGTTTCTCACAGTCTACGGCGGTGAGGTAATCCAGCTAATTGAAAGCTTGCTCAGACTCATAACTGCATCCCATATTTTCAAACTTGATCTTGGTTACATGGATCTACATCACTATAAGGTTGCTCACAGTCTACGGCGGTGAGGTAATCCAGTTAATTGAAAGCTTGATCATACTAAACAACTTGATCCCATATTTTCAAACTTGATCTTGGTTACATGGATCAACACCAGTGTTAGGTTTCTCACAGTCTACGGCAGTGAGGTAATCCAGCTAATTGAAAGCTTGCTCAGACTCATAACTGCATCCCATATTTTCAAACTTGATCTTGGTTACATGGATCTACATCACTATAAGGTTGCTCACAGTCTACGGCGGTGAGGTAATCCAGTTAATTGAAAGCTTGCTCATACAAAAACAACTCGATCCCACATTTTCAAACTTGATCTTGGTTACATGGATCAACACCAGTGTTAGGTTCTCACAGTCTACGGCAGGTGAGGTAATCCAGCTAATTGAAAGCTTGCTCAGACTCATAACTGCATCCCATATTTTCAAACTTGATCTGGTTACATGGATCTACATCACTATAAGGTTGCTCACAGTCTACGGCGGTGAGGTAATCCAGTTAATTGAAAGCTTGATCATACTAAACAACTTGATCCCATATTTTCAAACTTGATCTTGGTTACATGGATCAACACCAGTGTTAGGTTTCTCACAGTCTACGGCAGTGAGGTAATCCAGCTAATTGAAAGCTTGCTCAGACTCATAACTGCATCCCATATTTTCAAACTTGATCTTGGTTACATGGATCTACATCACTATAAGGTTGCTCACAGTCTACGGCGGTGAGGTAATCCAGTTAATTGAAAGCTTGATCATACAAACAACTTCGATCCCACTATTTTCAAACTTGATCTTGGTTACATGGATCAACACCAGTGTTAGGTTTCTCACAGTCTACGGCGGTGAGGTAATCCAGCTAATTGAAAGCTTGCTCAGACTCATAACTGCATCCCATATTTTCAAACTTGATCTTGGTTACATGGATCTACATCACTATAAGGTTGCTCACAGTCTACGGCGGTGAGGTAATCCAGTTAATTGAAAGCTTGCTCATACAAAACAACTCGATCCCACATTTTCAAACTTGATCTTGGTTACATGGATCAACACCAGTGTTAGGTTTCTCACAGTCTACGGCAGGTGAGGTAATCCAGCTAATTGAAAGCTTGCTCAGACTCATAACTGCATCCCATATTTTCAAACTTGATCTTGGTTACATGGATCTACATCACTATAAGGTTGCTCACAGTCTACGGCGGTGAGGTAATCCAGTTAATTGAAAGCTTGCTCATACAAAACAACTCGATCCCACATTTTCAAACTTGATCTTGGTTACATGGATCAACACCAGTGTTAGGTTTCTCACAGTCTACGGCGGTGAGGTAATCCAGCTAATTGAAAGCTTGCTCAGACTCATAACTGCATCCCATATTTCAAACTTGATCTTGGTTACATGGATCTACATCACTATAAGGTTGCTCACAGTCTACGGCGGTGAGGTAATCCAGTTAATTGAAAGCTTGATCATACTAAACAACTTGATCCCATATTTTCAAACTTGATCTTGGTTACATGGATCAACACCAGTGTTAGGTTCTCACAGTCTACGGCAGGTGAGGTAATCCAGCTAATTGAAAGCTTGCTCAGACTCATAACTGCATCCCATATTTTCAAACTTGATCTTGGTTACATGGATCTACATCACTATAAGGTTGCTCACAGTCTACGGCGGTGAGGTAATCCAGTTAATTGAAAGCTTGCTCATACAAAACAACTCGATCCCACATTTTCAAACTTGATCTTGGTTACATGGATCAACACCAGTGTTAGGTTTCTCACAGTCTACGCGGTGAGGTAATCCAGCTAATTGAAAGCTTGCTCAGACTCATAACTGCATCCCATATTTTCAAACTTGATCTTGTTACATGGATCTACATCACTATAAGGTTGCTCACAGTCTACGGCGGTGAGGTAATCCAGTTAATTGAAAGCTTGCTCATACAAAACAACTCGATCCCACATTTTCAAACTGATCTTGGTTACATGGATCAACACCAGTGTTAGGTTTCTCACAGTCTACGGCGGTGAGGTAATCAGCTAATTGAAAGCTTGCTCAGACTCATAACTGCATCCCACATTTTCAACTTGATCTTGGTTACATGGATCTACATCACTATAAGGTTGCTCACAGTCTACGGCGGGTGAGGTAATCCAGTTAATTGAAAGCTTGATCATACTAAAACAACTTGATCCCATATTTTCAAACTTGATCTTGGTTACATGGATCACACCAGTGTTAGGTTTCTCACAGTCTACGGCGGTGAGTAATCCAGCTAATTGAAAAGCTTGCTCAACATAACTGCATCCCATCATTTTCAAACTTGATCTTGTTACATGGATCTACATCACTTATAAGGTTCTCACAGTCTACGGGGCGGTGAGGTAATCCAGTATTTGGAAAGCTTGATCATACTAAACAACTGATCCCATATGTTCATCAACGATCTTGGTTAGATGGATCACCCCAGTGTTAGCGGTTTCTCAACATTCTAGTCTACTACGGCAGTGAGGTAATCAGGCTAATTGAAAAGCTTGCTCAACTCCTAACTGCATCCCATATTTTCAAACTTGATCTGGGTTACATGGATCCTACATCACTATAAGGTTGCTCACAGTTCCTCGGCGTGAGGGTAATTCCAGTTAATTGAAAGCTTGCCTGCATATAAGTACACCACACAACTCGATCCCGGACATGTGTCAAACTTTTGTCTCTGTGTGCCTTGTGTGACATGGATCAACACCAGGTTAGGTTTTTCTCACAGTCTATCAACATTGAGAGGTAACCAGGCAATGGAAAGCCTTACTCAAGTCATAACTACCTGCATCCCATATTTTCAAACTTGATCTTGTTCCAGGGATCTACATCACTGTAAGGTTGCTCACAGTCTACGGCGGTGAGGTAATCCAGTTAATTGAAAGCTTGCTCATACAAAACAACTCGATCCCACATTTTCAAACTTGATCTGGTTACATGGATCAACACCAGTGTTAGGTTTCTCACAGTCTACGGCGGTGAGGTAATCCAGCTAATTGAAAGCTTGCTCAGACTCATAACTGCATCCCATATTTTCAAACTTGATCTTGGTTACATGGATCTACATCACTATAAGGTTGCTCACAGTCTACGGCGGTGAGGTAATCCAGTTAATTGAAAGCTTGCTCATACAAAACAACTCGATCCCACATTTTCAAACTTGATCTTGGTTACATGGATCAACACCAGTGTTAGGTTTCTCACAGTCTACGGCGGTGAGGTAATCCAGCTAATTGAAAGCTTGCTCAGACTCATACTGCATCCCACATTTTCAAACTTGATCTTGGTTACATGGATCTACATCACTATAAGGTTGCTCACAGTCTACGGCGGTGAGGTAATCCAGTTAATTGAAAGCTTGCTCATACAAAACAACTCGATCCCACATTTTCAAACTTGATCTTGGTTACATGGATCAACACCAGTGTTAGGTTTCTCACAGTCTACGGCGGTGAGGTAATCCAGCTAATTGAAAGCTTGCTCAGACTCATAACTGCATCCCATATTTTCAAACTTGATCTTGGTTACATGGATCTACATCACTATAAGGTTGCTCACAGTCTACGGCGGTGAGGTAATCCAGTTAATTGAAAGCTTGATCATACTAAACAACTCGACCCACATTTTTCAAACTTGATCTTGGTTACATGGATCAACACCAGTGTTAGGTTTCTCACAGTCTACGGCGGTGAGGTAATCCAGCTAATTGAAAGCTTGCTCAGACTCATAACTGCATCCCATATTTTCAAACTTGATCTTGGTTACATGGATCTACATCACTATAAGGTTGCTCACAGTCTACGGCGGTGAGGTAATCCAGTTAATTGAAAGCTTGCTCATACAAAACAACTCGATCCCACATTTTCAAACTTGATCTGGTTACATGGATCAACACCAGTGTTAGGTTTCTCACAGTCTACGGCGGTGAGGTAGTCCAGCTAATTGAAAGCTTGCTCAACTCATAACTGCATCCCACATTTTCAAACTTGATCTTGGTTACATGGATCTACATCACTATAAGGTTGCTCACAGTCTACGGCGGTGAGGTAATCCAGTAAATTGAAAGCTTGATCATACAAAACAACTTGATCCCATATTTTCAAACTTGATTTTGGTTACATGGATCAACACCAGTGTTAGGTTTCTCACAGTCTACGGCGGTGAGGTAATCCAGCTAATTGAAAGCTTGCTCAAGCTCATAACTGCACCCCATATTTTCAAACTTGATCTTGGTTACACGGATCTGCACCACTGTAAGGTTGATCACAGTCTACTGCTATGAAGTTAATAGGTCGAAGTTCCATGCATGCACAACAGCAACCCCCCGCTACTGCCCAACCTGTAGGTACTAGTGCAAAACAGCAGATTTCATTGCCAAGCACAATGAGCTGATGCAATGAGGCGCGAGAGGAACGGTGATGCGAATTTTCGTTGGGGAAATCGTATACATGCTCCAGTTCCCTAGATTGAGCCCAAAGGATGAGGGAAACGACAAACGAAATCACAGCGTCCTCAGTCCGCAACCCTGAGTTCCGCAAGCAAAAATGTGCCTGTCCGAGGGTAGTCTTCCCCCTGCGTGAATTGAACACGGGTCCTTTGGGTGTGAGGGAAGTAGAAAAAAACAATCTCCAGATGAGGACGGGACATAACGTTCACGTTTGGGCTGGGCCGACACGCAATATAATGTATAAATCCGTAAACTCAACCATACACTTAATCGGTCTCATTTTTCTTGCATCAAATTCTTAAAATAAAGCCAATCTACAAACATGCATTGCACTTCATTATTACAGAAAAATTCAATACTGCTTACAAATCAACAGCCCTTCAACAACTCCCATTTTCGTCACTTTATAGTTGACAATGCTATAACATCTATCTGTTCAATAAAAATCAATTACATCAAATTAAATTAAATTAAATTCGATACGAATTCATAAAAAATAAAACAATTCAATGCAGTCAAATCACGTTGATTAAATTTAATTGAATGGAATAAATCGAATTAAATAACACAACATAAAATAAATAAAATACAATTAAAATCATTTGAGTTCATGAATAATTTCATTTAATTCGGGATGCGCCTCCAGGCGCCCTTAATGAGTGGTTTAGTTGCGTCGCTGACGGGAGACATGGGTCGGTTGCGGGTCTGTAGCCAGCCAACATCTCAAGACGCTGGCTGTCCGGGCCCAGAACGCATGCTATTTAATTGGTTGAGTCTCGAGACTCAAAGCTGGGGGTCCTCCTAAGTAAGCAGCCCTGGAGCACACAAAGCGGATCAGACAGTAAGACAAGATATCGAGTAACCATGCTAATTATACACATTACCCAACTATACACACATACAACGAGTGGGCTCTACAACGATTTCGGCTCTACGACGAGTAAACTCAGATCCCCAAAAGCTCAAAACCATGTTACTTAACAACATAAACTCCCCCGTGTGACTCCATGGCGAGGTTAACAGATAAAACCCACTGGATTAGCCCTAAACCCAATTCAAATATGATAAACCACCTGCCCTATGTTAAACTCCCCCCAAACGGATTACAACAAGCTCACGACAGGCTTATAAACTTAAGCGTGGTGGCTTAAACTGGACCTTTTTTGTAGGGCTGTGAGTAAGTGAGTCTGTGAGTCAGTGAGTCAGTGAGTCTGTGAGTTAGTGAGGCAATGAGTCAGTGAGTTTGTGAGTCAGTGAATCAGTGATTCAGTGTGTCAATGTGTCATTGCGAGTTAGTGGTGGAGCACGCCGGTCTTCGGGTCTTTTTCGATAACTTCATTTTACTTCAAAAAACCAGTAGGGGTCCTTCCGATAGTCCCTCCGCACGAATTATATCTCGGAGGATGTCCGGTAGATTTTCCCGTGCAATACCGTGGCAGCAGTACCGTGATTTGCCATGGATGATTCGCCTAAGATTCGGGAGGTGACGCGACCATCACTGCGGTGTCGGGAGCTGACGCGACCATCACTGCGTGTCGGGAGCTGACGCGATTCGCCTAAGATTCGAGAGCTGACGTGTGTCCCGCGAATAGATAAGAAAAAAATACGACAAAATACGACAAAATACGATTCATTACACTTTTGTTACACCTTTCTTCTCTCCGCGCAGGATGCGACTGATATACCGGTGACCGTTTCGCCCCGCTACTCGCAGGAGGAGGAGTGGTTGCCCCACAGTATCGTGGTTGCCCCTGCAGTACTGCAGTACTGCTTCGCGTAGGCCCGTTTGTGCATCCTGCTCCGTCCAGGAGCAGGAGGTACCGTGGTTGCCCCTGCATTAGTCGTGGTTGCCCCTGCAGTAGTCGTTGGAATTGTCTGTGGGAGCTGACGCGAGTCCCGCCAGAAGGAAGAAAAGAATGACGAAAGAATGACGAATGAATGACTCCGCGCGACTCAAAAATGAAGATTCGGGGGCATGCCAACTACGACCCCCAAAGGACCAGCGTGGCTGAGAGTCAAGAGGGAGTCGCGTCAGCTCCCGTCACGTAGTGATGACTCGCGGCATACTAATTACACTTCGTTACACATTTCTACTCTCCCCGACAGGAACCCCGACAGGAACCAACTGCAACCGTCTGCCGATTCAGCCGTGAGTCGAAGCCGAGGAAGTCAAGAGGAAGTCAGGAGCCGCGGCAGGACCCGACTGTCTCCAGGTTCCCTTTCAGCCCGCGACTCATCACTGCGTGGCGGGAGCTGCTGCTACTCACTACTTGATGACTTTTGCTAGCCCTTGAGCTATACGACCTACCCCACTAGCTTTGGATAGTATTTTTTCAACTTCTGGACTGAACTGCTGTAACGCGCTTCCTACGCCCCTTATTCCGTCCGCTACCCCTCCCTGTCCCAACAATGTCAGCAATGGAGGCTGCCGCATTGGACCACTGGTCCCGCAAATTGTCCCACCTTCCGAGCTACACCTCCACCGAAATCAGCTACCTTCCTAACCCACATTCCCGAAAGTGCCTACAGCCTTACCAACGCCAGATTTGAGAGTATAAAGAATCCCATTAATATACTCTTTGATATTATTTGATTGGAAAGTAAAAGCAATTTCTGGTCTATGGATTTCAAAATTGATAAATAGAATTCATAGGATCATTATCAGATTCATAATCTATTCTGAGAGTGATGCTCCAGTCGTAGGGAAAAGGCCCTACAGAGTCTTTATGTTCATCTTTTAATGCTCAAACTCAATTCTGACACATGTGAGGCGCTTGTATAGAAAGAAAAGTCGTCTGCTGTATTCTGATAAATGATGTTGGCAAAACTTTCAACATTAACTGGTAGGCGGATCAATACATTCACTCTCTTGCATATTGTTTTGACGAAAAATTGTTGACAGCACTGTTAGTTACCTTGGGTAAATTGTGATGGATTGTCAGGAAACTTTCAAGATTTAAACGCAATGGAAAGGAGCTAATAATGGGAGCAACCACCAGGTGTTTCGTGAGGCAGAAACCCAAACAAATAACTACTTTTATCTTTGAATTCGAATGAATACCCTGGCCCAGGAGGGTTGAATATACAAAGCCCGTTTGTTTCATTATGGGTTAGTGTCCATCCCGTAAGCAACACACCCAATTCTGTCAGCCAAGAATCAAGGGTCATTTAGTTACCAATTGGAATCTCTGATTGCTCTCTCTCTCATTCATCGGTACCATGTTGTTAACGATTCTATAAAGTCCATTGCTACTTGCTCCTCTAATCGAATACACAAACACCACCCCATGTTTGAGTGATGACTATCTGCAACTGTGACTTTAGTCACTCCTCATTAGGGATTTGCCAAAGGGTCAGGGACTCATGCCGGCAACTTGATCGTTGTTGAAATTGTCGGCGTGTTCCACCTGTATCAGGGTTATTTCACACCGTGAGCTTGATATGTAATCAAAAATTGTGTGTTCAAAGACGCAAGGGGGAGGAAATGTCTATTAACTTATGGGCGATAATTATACCTGTAAAAATTTTGTATGTAACCCAATCCCGCCATTATACAAAACCTTCCAGTTTACCAGAAACAACTAGCAAAAGGTTTATTGTACTTTTCAGCACAGTCTTTTTCCTGATACGTGTTCTATGTCCCACGTAACATATTCAAAATACAATGTTTATGACTGTACAGAAATAGCTACATCCACCATAGTATTCCAACGGTACTATACCCCCTTCATAGTAGACAGGAAGGGATCCCATTTGTATTCTAAAATTGCCCCAGCTCTGTAAGCTTTTTTTGTATTGTTATTTCATTCGCCCTGTGCTTGTATTCGTGTGTCTCAAAACGAGGCCATTTCCTTTGTAACCATCAGTTAGCAAAAACTAACCAAGGTTCTTATTGCAGGTTCAGACACATATTATCTTAAAGCTTTTTCTGTCTGTAACTATATTTTGGTTCTTGTCCCCCCTCACTGTGTGAATGAAATCTCATAACAAGAGAGCTCATCCGCCCTCATCCCTGTGTTGATGTATAACCAGACTCTCAAACCTTATCAAACCGTGAGACGTTAGAGCGGACCCTCATCATGAAGATCACCATATTTCTATTTTGGTTGATGCCCAAAACTTGACATGATACCCCCAACCTACCGAACAACGATTAGTCATGGTTCGATGCTATCTGCCGGTATAGTATTTCAAAATCTTTTGTGTAGCAAATAAATGATGTTAACCCAGATGTCCTGCTTCTTTCAACAAACAAGTGTTCCGCTCTCAATATGATTTTACCAACACTTTTGATTTATGCACTTACTACCCACCAGATATCCAAGTACAATAGTACGGATCTTTTGCATTGCACACACCGTTTGGGGTGAGCTACCAATGCTACGCGGACTTTTGTGTATGATTGTTCTATCAAGAAAATCTTCTCTATAACTGTGTCAAGTTGCATCCTTCGTTTTTCAATTGAAAACCCTTCTTGACCAAAACTTGGAAAATCTTTGTGTATTGGCAGTAGTTTGTCTGTTCTTGTTATGATCTTCTATACTTCTAAAAGCTTGGAGGTCAATGTAATATCTTACCAATCTCAGATGCGGGATCATTCTGTCGTACAAATTGAATCTTACTGGATTCCGCCCCATCATGCGTCGGGGCTTCCACAAAACAATAAACTCTTCATAGCAGTCGGTTTTTATCAAAAACCCGCACGTTCACTATGTGTTTCAAAATTGGCCGATAACCAGAAATGTTCTCTATCAGTTTCCTCGGCTCCAATGAAAAGGGCTACAACATAGTTGCGTGCGCTTGGGCTCCTCCAGTGTTACAACATTGGGGGTAAGTGTTTCGCGCTCAAACGAACCCGTTTTTTATGAATTAAAATCCTAAATGACCCTGCTGTGTTCTGTGGATATCATCTATTTTGCACGGGACATAACCTATTTTTACTACAACAGGGCAATTGTGACCCCAGGGAAAGAGTGATCTTGATAAAGCCCAGCGTTTTCCCATCATTCATTAATTTTCTGTCTAACAGTCAACAGTTTCCTCCTGGCTATTTTGGAACTTTGTAACGTTCAAGGTTTTTAATTGGTCTTGACATCTGTTTCACTTCAACTTTTTTTGATTCTTTTCTGGCTGGGATCCATTGTTATCACATGTTCGTCTTGTCAGGTCATCATCCCTACACAAACAATAGTGGTGTTTCAGGTCTTATTGATTGCATCTTACGAAGTTTCATCTCGTAGCCTTTTTCTGGTTGCTTATTTTTTCTCCTGGTTTCTGGAGCTGTTTCTTTGTCTAATGATTTCTCCTATTCTTTCTCTGGCCCAAGCCTTTTCCCGTTGCTTTGCTAGTCACCTCTTTTTGTTCTGAGAAATGACACTCTTTGATTGGGTTGACCACACTTCCATTATCCCTCCACAGAACTATCTGCTCACTATCCTCCCATATTATAATTTAGTTAGAATCTAATAATAGAAAAAAATTACGGAATTTACAAATTGATTCCACTGGCCTTTTGGCCCCCCCATCAGGACTTGATGTCATCCAGGTGCGTATGCTTTCTGGCCGCTTGTTGCGGTATAAGGGACGACCCCCAATCAGACTCAGGCTCAGCTACCATACGGGGTGTTCGGATCAATCTCCCTATCCTACCATGTTTGTCCCAGTAGGGTTTGGGCCATATGAATGGCCTCTATAGGCCATGTTTATAGACACGAGACCCCGCATCTCGCCGTCAGCAAATATTCCCCACCATTTCTATATATTACACTTTGTGGGTGAAAAAGTAGCTAGAGCGTTTTCTCACCAGTATCTATTCTACCAAAACCCACCCCCGACCGAGTTGTACTTCTGACGAATTCGAAACGATGAATAGTCCTCGTGTTGAATACCCAGCGTGCCTGCTGAAAATTGTGAAGTTTATAGGGAGCAGTCTATGCTCACCATTATACACTCTTATTGCCTAGACCCAAGGGCCCACATTGATGAGTTGCTTAGATAGTACGTGCATTGTCAGCCAACTAGTGGTACCTCCTTTTGTCAAGGTCAGTCATGTGTTAGTCAGTGGATCTGTTGTCACTGTCAACCAATCATGCTCCAACGTATTCATTTGCCAGCTCTTACATGAAAATAGTTTCATTCGGGTGGTCCGCAACATCCGTATTGTGACATGAATATCCGCATACACTAAAACAGGGAGGAATCATTTGTTATAATACCTCTTGGATGCCTGTGAAAAATAGTAGCTTCTGTCTCCCCGTCGTAATAGTCTTGGGTTTGTTGAGTGTCTTGGGTACGGGAAATTTCCTTGTCTATGACCACGTTGCTCCAATGCATTTAATAAACTCCCCGTGGAAGCACATGTATCAATTAGTTTTAGTTTTGTTGGTGTTGTTTTCATTGAGTTGAAACATGGATGAGAAGTGTTCAAATCCAACCAACGCCCCTTCGGTGACATTTTTTGTCTTGAATTTCCCATTCGGACAATAAGGTGCTAGATCGGAAATTCTCATAGCGTCTGAAATCATTGTCTTCAACTCAATACTGCCCCTTCTCAGCATTGCCCCAACCCATCCACTTCCAATAACAAACAGATCGACCCCTGCCTTGATTACACGAGTCCTTGGTTACCTAAGGCGCGATACCATCCGGACACGGTCAATAACATATGGCTCATCCATTCTGACATGGACCTAACGATCCTCCCGCCTGAGCATTACCAAATATTGGAGGAAGTCGCCAGGGGTGTTATGAACAGCCATTAGTCTTGTGAGGTGAGGATACATTGTTGATGGACTGGACTCTCAACGTCATCAACGAAAAACTGATAATGAACTGAATTTAAGCAATCTATTCCCTGGGGTTCAACACCATCCGAATTAAAAGGTGCACAAAAGCTGGCCACTGGATACCCTCCCAAATGCCTCAGTCATTTCAAACACGGTTCTGTGTTTGGGGGGGGAGGAACTGTTTTTGTTCCATGGGCTCAATTATATGGAATTTAGTAATTTTGAGGAAGTGCACTCATTTATATTATTGTTGTACATTTATAAGTATTTGAATTTAGAGAACTAATTCGAGCATCCTGCCCCGCTCCACACGGATACTGCTTACTACACTCAATAAAAACCATTGCAGTCAAGTTTGGCTAGCTGCTTTTTTTGCTCCACTAACGTTGAGACTCTGAATGCCCAATCGAACTGTTCCATGTGTCAATGCCCGACATGAAACTCATCATCATTGTGGCAGAAACTTGATGAGAGAACAAAGAATTATCACGCCAGCTTGCAAATGAATCACAAAAGGGGACTTGACCATCATAGGGGTGTGTCCTGCAATTGGTTGTTAAAGAACTTGTGTTAACGAAACACATTGTCCAACATAGCCCTAAAATTGGATAATAATACCCATTGATAGGAACTGAGCAACTTTCCATTCCCAGTTCGCTTTCCTGACGAAAGTGTTACAGTTTTTGTCACTGCATCCCATGCTCAGTAGGTGATTGATCTACAAACATTCCCCAAGCTCGATTACCGGACTAGGGACGGACACACTAAAATTGGTGGATGGCTATAACACTTGAGGCCAGCTGATTGAAAAAGAAAATAGTTCGCACATGATTTCAGACCAACCTCATTTGCAGAAAAGGCATGTGAGCGGGCATCAAGAGGCCCATCATTATTGGAGATAGGATCAAAAACTGAATGAATGTCTTGATAGACAAATGTTCCTCCCCCCAATTAGCCAATTGGACCATCTAGCTGTATCCTAAGCGAACTGCCCAGGAGTTTGGTATCCCATATGCTGGCTGAAAGCTATTGAGAGCATAGCCAATACAATGCATAATCTTTTGGAATACCAAATGGGAATAGCTGAACCATCACCGCCCGATTGGACACTCTTACGTATGTTGTGCAATCTGCACCAAGGGAGTTTACCAATATATTAAAAAGCGATATAATTGGACAAAGAACCCGCCTCATCTCACTTGCCCATTCACTTCCAAGTCGCACCTTTGTATGATTGATTCAATGTTCCTTGGCATGCCCCCAGTATCTGTGATTGCTTTGAAACTCATTATCAGGCTATCAGTATCTATCAAAGTGTTGGAAGGCATGTCGACTGTAATCACACCATTGTTGGTTGCAGAAGTACTATTAAGGGTGGACAGCCGTTTAGTTGCTCGACTATAGTTAGAGATCCGTTTTGTAATGTACTGGAGGTTTTTTGGGTATGCAGACATGTAGCTTATATACTCTATCTATATTTTGATAATAATCAAAGTTTATTTTTCAGATAATTATAGATATCTATATAATGATTTTTGGTTCTCCGTTTACCAAGTAGTCTGTGTATCCAGGCTCATTAGACGTTCTTGGTATTCGGTTGCAATTCAAGCACCCTCCCTCTTGATTGGCCAATTGAATCTGGTGATGCGTGCCTGAAGTCAAAATAATCTAGTGACGCTCAATTCAATCATACGTTTTTTAGGTGCTGCATAATTGGCATTAGACGGAGATGGTCGAGAGGAAGGTGGTCTAGGTAAGTGGTCTATATACGTCCTAGTTCCTTGAAACACATTTTGTGGTGCAGTGTTTTGTTGAGTCATGGCCGCCCTCGCAGATCTAGCAAGCTGTTCTACAGCAGATACCCCATTTACAGCCTGAGCTATCATATTTTGATGGGGTTGTTTTGGATTCTATTAACATATGCTAAGGGTTGAATCTCATCACTTCGAGGGATGGTCCATCAGCAGGTAATTTAACATTATTGTTGTTGCTCGTTGGCTTGTAGGTATTCCATCTGTGTTTGATTGTATTTGTTTCTTGTTTTTGTTTTGTTTTCCCCCCAAATTTTTCTGGACCTCTATGGTTTTTAATTATGTTATAATTAATGTTTACCACACCTCTCAGTATTAATTTGCTCAGCCCAGAGCAACAAAAAGACCTCACCAACAGTTTAAGGAGGAACTATAATGCCCTTATAAAACAAGGCCCCCTATTTTCCGGTCTTACAATTGATCTTACAGACCAATTGAATGCTACAAAACGCTTTTGTCGCTATTGGTCCGGAGTTGAAGCGTGAGTCGTCTTGAAAAACTACCAACGAAGACTGGAGCTATGGGCCTGGGTTGATCTCCACTTGCAGAACACAGGGTCGGGGAGATAATGGAGCAGATCTTTCTTGAGCGATGGGGGGGTAGGAATCATTCAATTCCATCTTCGAATCAGGACAAAGATTAGGATGACCACAGACGGGATCATACATAACCATTTGACTGACAAGGTCATTATAAGAAAAATCATCATACGAATACCTCAACCCTGAGGAGGTCCACCATTTTTGAACGGCGATCGATCCACAATCTTTGCAGCCGGCGGCCAACAAATACACGTTCAAGGGGGGGAGATGATTGCGTTAAAATGCAGGGAAGGAAAGGGGCTGTTCTGTACTGCCCAAAGAAGGATAGCGCGTTTGTCACAGAAGCGGCTGTTGGTTGAGAGATTCCTAGGACTCAGAAAAAGAGAGATTGGTCTCAATAACAACTCCCTGTTACCAAATCTAATTGGTGCCAATAAGGGCTTTATCAGGTCCGAGGTTGATGTGCACCCGAAAGAAACAATTGCAATTGAAGAAACTGAAACGGTATTAATAAGAATGAACCAGAATACCGTTGCACAACGAACGAAAAATAACAGTTCGCCCAGAATTTATAATGAAAAAAAAAGGAACGGAACGGAAGGCTACTGTTGAAAGGCCAGAGTCGTCAGTAAGTGAATAAAAACTAAAATTGAAATATACTTAAGAACCTTGAGCATATTATATACTATAAGTATCACACACAGACTGACGCGCGAATCTTGCATCAAAGTTCACACGTTTATAGTCGAAATCCACAAGACGAAAATTGAAACAAAAGAACCCTGCATATCGTGCTCATTTAAATCAATCTCGCACAGCCCAGAATTGCAAAACTGTTAAAACGGTTATTTGTATCAAACAGATGAGGCATATCGGGGAGAGGCGACAAGCATATACCAGGAACACGGTTACCAAACATGATCCTGAATTTCGGAGAAAAAAAACGAATGAACGCGCAAGACTATATCATGCAAAAAAAAAAGAGAAGAAAAACAAAAAAAAGAGTATTATTGACCAGAAGAAACGTCTCGCCAGTATAGTGGTTTCATTCAAAAAATTGAAATGCACATTATTTTTTTGGGTATTTAAGTAAACGCTTAAGAGATTGTGCACATATAACATCTACACAAGATAATGACATCGCACCAACTTTGGCAAAATGGTACAACAAGGAACTT
>JACBWV010000825.1:7863741-7898989 GCA_013435795.1 Chlamydomonas sp. ICE-L | reverse complement strand
GATGGCCCCGGCAATGTAGGGACCCACATAGATCGTGCTGTGCGTCACAATCAATTGTGCGGGTGACTTCGCAGAAGTCGAAGAAATCAACGAATCGGTAGCTTCGGTGGACATCTTCTCTTCATTAAGGTCAGTGTCTTGCTTGGGTCGGAAGGAGGGTTACTGAGACAAAGTCGTAGCCCTCCTTCCTGATGAAACGGTCCGCATGAGCTATCCGACGCTTTTGCAGATGAAGACGACTCCTCCCCTTCTGGTGCTCAATCAACATCCATGGCATGAAGTATATGGAGCTGTACACCTTGTTCGCACCAACCTTGGTGCGGGAGATGGAGGAATCAACGACTTGGCCATGAATGACTGGAACTTCAGTGACAGGGTCCCTGTCCATAGTAGCAGAATCGAGAGCAGCGGCAAAGCATCGCCGTTTTCAGCAGCCAACTTCACCTTATCCACCGACGTCCTGTACATGTCCGAGCTCTCCCGACATCAATGGTATCTTCATTGTGTATGTACACACAATTTCCTCCAAGACACGTTTGCAGCAGGGGGGGGGGGTCGCGTCATAGGGAAAACCGCATGACCGATGTTGTGAACCACTGGCGGGCGTATGAATCTTGTGGACCTCATCCAAAAACGCAGTTGAAAGCCTTCCCACCACGCTTCTGCAAACATCGATAAAAAGACATTCAGACCGGTGAATAATGGTACGTGTGCACAAGGTTTCATTGTAGTATTCCAGCATCTCCCTTATTTTTTCTCTGACTCTCTTTGTTCACACACACTCCTACATTTGTGGTTGATACACAAGGGAATAATGTTAAGCATGTTCCCCAAAAGTCCGCCTGTATGTGTTTGTATTCTCACTACGCTCGAACTGCGTTCCGAAGAAACCTGCAGATACGTACCTCTATAATGGTCACGGTTCACCAACTGCTATTATCCATGATGGAACAACACCATTAAATGTACAACACGTCCGCTTTGTGTACGGAACAATCAATGGGTACGTACCTCCAGGAACGAGGCTTGTTCTTGTTTGAGACAGTTTCAGATCCATGATAGCCACCATGGGGAAATGCTTGGGAACATCCTCGCATTGTAATATGAGCCACATTCCAGACGACTTGAACAGAATGGCGCATGGTGCATCCACACATCCGTGGCTACCAAAACATCAGGGACCACGACTACACTGCATTGTCTTGTTCTCCAGATTGATGCTATCATTCCACCCATATTAGGAAATTCCACAAATCGCGAGCAACGCCTTGATCGTCTTTCCAGTCCTAGGTCGTCCAAAATCAAGCCGCCAGGAAAAACAGAAGCAGCGGATTGTCTTGTATCTTGTAGAACCGCATCATAGACCATGCCATTCATAACTGGCTCACTACAGCTTCATGTTCATGTTGACGTTATTAAAGCCTTCACAGCAGAATCAAACAGCTCCTATTGATACGACTTCGCCCCACACCAAGCCAAAGTCTTCGCACGCGTACTTAAACGCCTCACGCACCAAGACAGCGCCGTCACGAAGCCATTCTTCCAGGAGGGGCTTGAAGTTCCTGGTGTCGATCAGCCATATATCAGGGTCCGTCATTGTGGTAGAGTAGAAAGTAGTAAATGATTGGAATGCGCGAGTGTGCGCGAGGTATTCCAGTGATGCGAATGTATTTCAAGGAGGAATGA
Organism: Chlamydomonas sp. ICE-L; assembly: GCA_013435795.1. NCBI lineage: Eukaryota > Viridiplantae > Chlorophyta > Chlorophyceae > Chlamydomonadales > Chlamydomonadaceae > Chlamydomonas > Chlamydomonas sp. ICE-L. Next base: position 7,897,303 of record JACBWV010000825.1, on the reverse strand, counting down.
TAATGAACGCACGACAAAGCTTTTTTGTATCCACAACAAAGGTACGCAGGTACCACCACCAAGGGTACGTAGGTCTCTCCACAATCGGTTATGCGGATGTTCCACCACAAAGCGTACGTAGGTTCTCTCCACCAACGGACGCAGGTTACCACCACAAAGGGTTTATCACAAAGCGGTTATGCCACAAAGCGTATAAGGTACACAGACGGTCAATAAATATTAAACGCAGTAACACAACCAAAAAAATTGAAGCGAGTTTCAGTTCTCAGATCTCCACATACACTTCAACATACTTGCATATTCACAACGCATGGTGGGCCCCATCGCTGCTATCCTTGAGGCCCTGCCGCGTATTCGCACACGTGTCTTGATGACCACACCATCCTCGACGCACCACAATTCTGACTGCGTCCATGGACACGAGCGCCATGGTGGACCCCATCGCTGCTATCCTGAGGCCCTGCCGGTATTCGCACCAAGTGCGCCCCTACTGTGATACCGCTATTGACGCCTGTGAAGCAAGACTGCACTTGAACACTCCGTTTACTTTTTTTACACTCGACGGAATCACACGATTCTCCACTGCAAAAGCAGTCAAACGGAGGCCACGCAACAGAGCGGTGGTAGGCCCACTGCGGGAAGACTTGGGACCGCGACGTGAACGCTTCCAGGAACATCCTGATGCTTACACTCCACCAAGTCTTTGGGAGAGAGAGACCTCTCGCGTTTCGCCGAGACGGCCGAGAGGTTCCTCGAAAACCACCAACACCTGATACTGATATGGGGACACAGACGGTTGAACGGTTTACCACAGAGGCGACCGGAATATCTTCGAGAACCTCTTCAACCTGCTGCACCCCCCCCCAACGTTGCCCAAACGCAACGATCTGCAGTCTGGATGATTATAATGTGTGTCCCACTTTTTTTGAGAACCTGTACATTTTTGCCAAATATTTTTTTGCACCTCTTTTTTGTAATCGAGTATAAATGTTATGCCCACAGATGTTTGGTGAGAGATTGTGAGATAAACCCCCCTTTCCTTTAAAATACGTCCCATCCCCCTGCCCATTCCCGCCCCGATCTTTATCGCTTCGGAAGCGTCCCCCCTCCCATCTTCACCTCCCCATCGTCCCTTCCCTCCCCCAGGCCACAGACCCCACCGCACATTCCTCTTACTTCGCATCTCCACCTCCCCATGTTGCACATCGCACGAGCAACATGCGGCAGCCAGGCTCTTAGTCGTCGTGCCACCCTATGCCACATTCGCCCCACGACCCCGGCCTGCCCCCCTCATCCCGCGCCCACCCGCACTTTCGGCAGCAGCACCAACACCATACGCTATGGCCGCTTGTACTGGTATCAGAAGGCGCAATGCAGTGCCCAGCAGAATGGGAGCGGGTCGGTTACCGGTCGGGAGGGGGCGTTGCCCGATCCCCTAATCGGTCCTTATGATGGCTGGGTGGATGGAGTGTACTGCTTAGAGATGGGTGTGAGAGACTATGAGCTGGATCAATTTGGAGTGGTGAACAATGCCGTGTATGCCAACTACTTCCAACATGCTCTACACGAGGGGTTGGAGCGACTGGGTATTGACTGCGATGCCTATGCACGAGAAAACCTAGGGCTGGCAATAACTGACATGAGGCTGTCATACAAGGCTCCGCTTAGATCTAAGGACAAGTTCAGAGTGTTAGTCGGGGTGAGCCGAGTCACTGGCGCTCGTGCTGTCATGGACCAGGTCATTCTAAAGTCTGTGACGAATGGCGACGGTGAGGAAAAGGACATGGTGATCGCAAAATGCCAAGTCACTCTGGTTGTACTGGATGGAGGTTACAAGGCGACTAGGATCCCGGCTGCGATCAAGGATGTATTTGCAACGGTACAGTCGGCGGAACAGTAAAATGAAACATCCAAAAAATGGTATAATGCGGTGACAATCATATATTGTATGGGTGGATGGTCCTATAAAATGACCCGTCCAGCAAAGAAACCTCCTTACATGACGCATTGCACATCAACAAAGACCCCGTGTTCTTTTGGGCCACGGTACTGGGGAAGAGGCGATCGCTTAAGTGCGGCTGGTCCTGCAATGGACACTCTCGAAAGTACCGACAAAAGAACGATACGGAGTATGCAGGATGGAGAGCCGTGATCTAAAAAAGAACCACGATATTCTCGTTAACATCCTACAATTTGTTGATTCAAAATCGTATTGGTGTTCCACTGCCCCGTGGGTTGCTACACCATTAGGTTACACCGTAAGGTGTGCCGTACACGAGGCGGTTTTATTTTAGTATTCCGTCGATTGTAATGCAAGAGGCAAGTAGCATCACCGGAGAGTACTCAGAACACTGGATGTTCTGAGTGGTGCACGATGAACAACACTAAAACAAAGCACGAGGCAAAAAGCTTGTGGAAAAGGTTGCAACAGGCAAGTAGCAGCACAGGAGAGTACTCGAAACACTGGACGTTCTGGGTGATGCATGGTGCATGGCACTGCACTCGCGTACTCCAACCTGCCCGTAGCCACCGAAACCACGGCCGGTATTGTTCAGATTGTGACTGACGTATCAAACCGCACAGACGGTTGACCGGTTTACCAAATAAGCGATATTTTCGAGAACCTCTCCAACCTGCTGCACCCCCCTACGTTGCCCAAAAGCAACGATCTGCAGTCTGGATGATTATATTGTAAGATGTGTCCCACTTTATTTGAGAACAACTGTAAGAAAGACAATGAAACAGACAAGTCAACTCCCCATCTCTGTCCTTACAACATTATTGTGTTTCAACCTCATGCCAGTTGTGGTTATCATCTTCCCAATACATATCCCTAGCATCCATCTCCCCCTCCTCGTACATGCTACTACTACCCATACCGATGCGACTTGAAATCTCGTTGAACATGTCTTCGTCCGCACCACCACCACCAGAACCACTCGGAGAGAAATCACGGATCACATCGTCCCAAGAGAACTTGTCACCGCGCATGTTGCGATAATCTTTCAAAAAATCACGGTCCTCCCCATCGATATTCTCCAAGATAGCAATTTTACGGCGCTTGATAACCTCACGCTCCTCGTCCATGAGCTGCCGGTCGCCATCCACGTCGTCCATTCGACCGAACATGCTAATGTCCTCCCAAGCGCCCAGCAAAGTAACGGCGAGGTTGTAAGCACCGCCCTCAGCAAACCGCAAAGCAACCTCCATAATTATGTTGACAGCAAACGGTTATGATCCCGCTCGCAACACGCCGCTGAAGAATTTCTGTATCAGAGTCTTTTTCCAAGCTAGAGTTCATGCTTGAACGTATGTCCGTATACAACTCCGAATTACAAATAAGTGAGCACACGTTCCTCGTGGATACAATCAACGGTGCATCTCTGCCACCGGTAGTATCTCGTTGTTCCAAGGCATCGTCCATATCTGAGCGGTATCTCTGGAGATGCAGGTTCGGCTTGCCTGTACTCTTATTATTTGCATCATCATCATCTTTCTCATTTAAGAGGCGGAGGTGAAGACATGAAACCAGGGGTGCGACCTCCAATTGGACGAAACGCAAGATGTCAAGTGCGTTACCAAGGATAACAACCACAGGCAATGAATGTGTACCATCAGGGAGGAAACGCCGACGACTTTCCGGGCCGATCGACTTCTTAGGAAAAACCCCGTCGAATGAACGCCACCGCTCACTACCCTCCTCAAATGCATCGGTCCACGCACGCAAAGATTCAGAGTCTGACGTACCTGCATACACTCGTCTGAAATCTTCAACGAGAGGGAATTGGGGGGGTACCGAATCTTGGAGGTTCGTCAAACTGGATGCAACGAGAGATGACATATGACGAACAACTGTTGCAAGATCCCCCGCCAGTAGAGAACCATTGGCGACACCCCTATCTGACAGACTGCCACCATCATTCACCGAATGACTAGGAAGGGATGTAGGAAAGGGTACGGAGACGACAACTCTAGGGTCGCCACCGATACCCCCCCCACCGACAGGGAGAACAGGATCCATGCCCTCGTCAGACACCAATGATAACAAAGCACTCAAAGAGGTATGCACCATCCGAAAATCGTCCATATGTTTCCACACCTTGTTGTGGAACGGTTCACATAGAACAAGTTCGTTAGCATTAGCATTAACATTAGCATTAGCATTAACATTAGCATTAGCATTAACATTAGCATCATTAGGACCTTCTTCTTGCTCACCATTTGTATTGCTTAACTGGGGGTCAACAAGGAAGCGTCGGATAGTGTCACTGCGCACACCATTCCGAACGGACGCGTCACGCTCGATCGCGGACAACGAGGATTGAAGGAGCTCATTGAATACAGAAGGGGTAGGAACAACCTCAACCGAAAGTTGAGAACGTATCACCCTCATAGAAGCAACAACAACACGATTCTCGACACCAGCAAAAACAACATCAGGAGAACGGTTGGACGCGGTGGACGCAGCGGCGATTATAAGTGCACCTAGCATCGCAATAAGTTGGGGAAAGAATTTACCACGCACTCCCGAAGCTAGTTTCAGCTCAAACTCCTCATACGTCATCACGGCGTCAAGGTTACGTCGTCGCATGCGTTCCCGAAACTCTGCTCTGCGGTCACGCAGACTCACAAGTGTCTTGTCGAGCGCCTTCAATGTATCCGACGCCAACATGTCGAAATGCAACAACACACGAGAAAGCCACATAGCGAACGTTGCGTCAGTCTTAAGGCTACGGAATGGAAGCCGACCCTTGGGCGGACGCGAATCCTGCAATATACTTGAAATGAGTGATCCAGGGGACGATCCACTGACATCACCCAACAAACGGTCGCCAAAGAAACGACCGTCCTTCTGACGTCGAGCACCACCACCACGGACCTCGGAGGACAATATAGGAGATTCTGATAAAGAATAACGGTCCATTATGTCGTTAACGTCCACTGCATACAGAATGTCGTCGGAAGACGCGTCGTCCGAAGTATTCCGACCAACATCAACTAATGAAGACTGTTGTTGCGCCCTTTGAGGAGTCTCATTATCATTATCATTCTCATTCTCAACTTGTGCAAATGGATCTCCATTTTCCAACGCATTACGAGTGGCCATGTCCTCAATATCTGATCCAAAAGATGCAAGAGAGCGCTCGTTGGCATTTATCCAAGATACAGCACGCAAACGCGTATCAGGTGTAACATATATGAAACCGTGACCACTACCAAAGTACTGACGGTAACTGCGGCGAGCCTTCGCTGAGTCAGCAGGATACCCTACTCTAAGCAATCGATCTCCGATAGTAGTACCAATGCTGTCTGCCCCAATCACAACGAACTTACCCCTCCCACGTTCGCCCTTGTGCATCAGCTTGGACTCCAAGAGAAACCCTTGAGATAAAAAAGACGGAGAGGCATCCCCATCAGATATAGCAGTGATAAATGATACGGTCGCATCATCATCGTCATTCGTAACACTGATATGATCAGGAAGCTGGAGATCATGATGTCTTATCGAAGTAGTAGAAGAAGACAATACTAGGAGGAGTTCTTGCAAGTGCGAAGTCCTTCGCGACGTCATTAGCTTGGAAGCCTTCCCCCTTGTTGACGACGACACCAAAGAGCCCCCGCCACGACGTCTTTTGTTCGCGTATTTCTCCTTCTTCTCAATAAGAATGGATCTCAGTTCAATGTAGTCACGGACAACAAGAGGTATTCTTATCCGCGAGGATGCCATACGCGCGTCCAACACGCTATCCAATGATAAAACAACGTCACGTCTTAGCTGCTGTAGGATCGACGGCTGCCACCAATCGACGGCACCCCCCCCCGCCGATAACCACAACAATGCGACACCGCCACGTCGTCCACCACTACTACGTCGGAGGTCCCCTAAAATATCTGTTCCATCGCGGGACACAAGGAACCCATCCACCCAGGGTCGCTTAACGTCACGCACCAGTACAGCGCCGCCACGCACGGAGACCACAGAACCATCTGAGTCAATCACACCATCTACATCATCGTCCCCCCTATCTACGTTATTGGTGCAATTACTTGAGAAGAAACCACCAGAAGGAAGCTTACGCATACGAACACGGTCGCCAACAGACAACGTCGAGATAAAGGACGCGTAGGCATCTGCGTCGAACGGGACTATCTTAAATCCGCGAATTGTTGCAATGCTCTTGTGATCGTCTTCCCCGGATAGGGATAGAGGCACGAGGAGACCTTGCAAAGGAGCGATCGTGTTAGCAGCAACGCGGAATGATCCGTGGACGCGAAACGATGATCCGGGTGGTCCACGTGGCGTGACAACGATAACCTCCGAGGGAGATGTGTAACGTACGTTCGCCTTCGTTGTCGATGAGTCAGTAAAGACCAATGGAGAAGTGGACGATGTGATTGAAGAAGATATATCCGAAGGAGTGGCAGCAGATTCTCGCAGTCGTTTCAGAATGTCAGTCCACATGTCTACAGTGTCCAAACCGTCAGTGTTTCCATCGCGCGTTTGAACAAAGGGGACTTCAAGACAGACTGCATAAGCACCACTACGCCCTACACAAGAAACTGGGGCAGAGCTTGCAAGGACAAAGGTAGAAACTTGACGGTCGACTGAAAGACGAGAAGACGATGAATTAGATGAGGCAGGAATGCGAGAAAGAAGAAGACTGTAAGCAATGTCCCTTATGCCAAACTTAGATCCCGACTCAGATACATAAGAGGTTGTTGTCATACTTATCGTTCCTTACGATGGAAAGTATTATTAAAAGAATAATAATTTCTTCACCACCACTCAACGCCACGACCCATTTACGACCCCATTTACTGTCCACGGAGTTTGCTCATTTTTCTTGTAAAACCAATGAGTTTTATGAAACGATACACTGCTTTAGTTGATAATCGTAAATTGTGAGTACTTTTGAAAAATGCAACAACACCTCTTGCGGTTGTGCATTGAGTTGACAATAAAAACAATTTCAACAAATCTTTGTTCGTCTCAAAAAGTTTGCTTACAAATTCACGTCGTTTTCGATTTACACCAAAGCGTTTCCACCTCCACAGAGTAGAACGACTGATGTTCGTAAACACAGAAGTTTTTAACACACCCAAGTCAGCGACCATTCTTAACGCCAATTTTCTAACGGCGATGTCGTACATTTATTTCCATCTGAGATGTGTTTCATTTTACTGTTCCGCCGACTGTAGAGACACAAAAAACGTCCAAAGCCATTGACTTGAATTTGTGCATCCGACTGTAGCCCTGATTACATATCATCCCAAACAAGGGGCTTGACATCCTCCTCCAATGACCAAACGTATGCAACCAACAAAGCAAGACACGACAACTTGATCAACAAACCCATCGACACTAAACGGATAATACCACGACGCTCAGGTTCAAGTACGTCCTGATCATCACTGCAATCGGAGCCACTGTTGTCGTTAACTCCAGCATCAAAGTGAGTGTCACATTCGTTTACAGGCTCTACTTCCGCAGGCTCTCCTCCTCCTACAGACTCTACTTCCGCAGGCTCTCCTCCTCCCACAGGCTCTACTTCCGCAGGCTCTACTACTACTCCCACAGGCTCTACTTCAGCAGAATCTCCTCCTCCCACAGGCTCTACTTCAGCAGGCTCTACTCCTCCCACAAGCTCTACTTCAGCAGGCTCTACTTCCGCAGGCTCTACTTCCGCAGGCTCTACTTCCGCAGGCTCTTCCACATCATCTTCTGTTTCTAGGTGGCGGAGAGCACGGTGGTCGCGGACCACGTTGGCGATATGCAACCACTGCCCCATCAAACAGACGAGACCCGTGCTAGTGGAACGAACACGTTGTCCTTTTTTCAGACGCCGGATCCTCAACGAGGATGAGTTGATCTCGTATAAATCTTTGTAGTACACATTGGAACCTAGAAGTGGAATCCAAGCATCCATGGTCTCTTCAACTGGAGGAACGTACTGAAATTTCATTTACACTCTATAAAAAGGCACGTTGACTTCTTCTGATACTATTGTATCATTCATAAACCTTTAAACGTAAACGCGCATTCAGGCTGAGCACATTTCGCAAACCTCGTCACCACAAACAGTGGGAACAGACTTCATATTGTCCTCATCGACATGCGTTTGGGGCAAAGGAGTATTGTTCGCGGCGCCGTCGAACTTGACGCGCGTGGCCTCTGCAGCCGCCTGAGTGCGCAAGTAGTACATGCCAGTCTTCAGACCCTTACGCCACGCGTACATCAGAGCGCTGCTCAGACGGCTGAAGGAGGGCTTCGTCATGAAAAGGTTCATGCTCTGCGACTGACACACAAAAGGCCCCCGTGCAACAGCGTGGTCGATGATGCAACGTTGAGGAATCTCCCAAACGGTCCTGTAAAGCTTGCGCACATCCTCAGGAATCTCGGAGAGGTCCTGCACAGAGCCGTCGTGAGCCATGAGACGATCGCGAAGCTCAGGTGTCCAAATGCCCCTGCTAATCAACGTGCGCATCAAGTGGCGGTTAACCACCAGAAACTCTCCAGCGAGAGTGCTCCTCTTGAAGATGTTGCTCTGGATGGGCTCGAAACACTCACTGTTGCCCAAAATCTGGGAAGTTGAGGCCGTAGGCATCAATGCCGTGAGCAAGCTGTTACGAACACCCGTGCGCATCACGCGGTCACGCATCTCATCCCAATCGTAGCGTCCTGAAAGGTCACTTGGCGAAGACATCCCCCACAGGTCAAACTGGAAATGACCATAAGCCAAAGGGGATGTCCCAAAGTGCTTGTAAGGGCCGAGCTCCTCAGCAAGCTCGGCGCTCGCCTCCATTGCACCATGGTAAATCGTCTCCATGATCTCTCTGTCAAGACGGACTGCGCGCTCGTCATCGTAAGGAAGCGAAAGAATGCAGTACAGGTCACCCAAACCCTGAATGCCGATACCGATCGGACGCAGCGAGAAGTTCGACTCTCGAGTCTCAGGAACCGGGTACATGGAAGTGTCGATCAATACGTTCAGGTTGCGAGTCACGTTCTTGGCACACGCGTGCAAAGCTCGGTGATCCACACCCATCGCACCACCTTCAACGTCATGAACCACAAACGAAGACACCGCGATGGAGGCCAGATTGCAAACGGCGTAGCTCTTCGAGTCCGAGTACTCGGTGATCTCAGCGCAAAGGTTCGAGGAACGGATCGTACCCATGTTGGACTGGTTGCACTTCCGATTCACGTGGTCCTTGAACATCATATACGGCGTACCCGTCTCCAACTGGCAGGAAATGATGTGCTGCCAAAGCGTACGTGCAGGCATGCTGCGGATGTAGCGCTTATTACGCACGTGCTCGTTGTACAACTCCGAAAAACGTTCGCCGACAGCATCGATCAAGTCAGGGCACACGTCAGGAGACATAAGGTACCACTCCGAGTCGCTATCAACACGAAGCATGAACTCGTCAGGAACCCACAAAGCTATGAAAATGTCCCGAGCACGCTCCGTCTCAGAACCAGTGTTGCGACGCAACTCGACAAACTCCCACACGTCAGCATGCCATGGCTCAAGGTAAGCAGCCATGCTCCCCTTGCGGCGACCTGCCTGGTTGCAGTAGCGCACCATGTCGTTGTAGCACCTCATCATCGGGACGATGCCGTCCGACACGCCGTTCGTGCTAAAGATACGAGAGCCACGGGCGCGGACGTTCGATACATGAACACCAATGCCGCCAGCCCACTTGGATATCATAGCACTGTTCTTGAGTGTCGTCCAAATACCGTCCATCGAGTCCTCCGTACCCAGCAAGTAACAACTGCTGCACTGGGCGTTCTTGGTACCCGCGTTGAACAAAGTAGGTGTCGCGTGCGTGTACAACCCCAACGACATGTCGTCGTAGCACCTCTGGATGCGTGGCAAAATCAGAGAGGCCGGCTTCGACATGTCGTTCACGAAGATCGCAACACGCAACCACATGTCTTGAGGACTCTCGATCACCAGCTTATCCGGGAAGGACACAAGCAGGTAAGAACGCTCCATGGTTCGAAATGCAAAGTAGCCATGTCGACGAGCGTCGCGGTCAGGGACGATCATCGCGTTCAGGGCGTCTGCGTTATGGGACACGAACTCGAGGTACTGGGCATCAAAACGGACGCCACCGTGATTCGAAAGGAACGCCGTCTTCTGAGAAAAGGAGACCTCGCTATATCCGTGGGACGACATCGTGTACCGCACGCGCTTCGCCAGATTCGACATCGCGATGCATGCAGCGACCGTGTCGTAGGCGTAGTGCACGCTTTGCAGCGTCGCGCAAAGCCGGGCGGACAGGTCGTCAAGCTCTACGGTGGTGATTCCGTCGTACATGCCGCCGATCGTCTGCATGACGATGCAGTCCACATCTACGTTGGCGACCAGGTCGGCGCATGAATAGGATATCAAACGAAGAATGCGCTCCTTGATGGCGTCGAACGAAACAGGACGGACCGAGCCGTCACGACCAATGACCTTCATCGCTAAAACCACAAATTTATATGAATAACAATTTAATTGTATCACACATGTTATTGTTTATACCAAACACATTCGACCGCTCACCATCTGAAGCTCGACATAACTGGGTCCCGGAGATGCCCACATGATCCCATCCAAATGCTTACTGGCCACGTGCTGGGGGTCGGGTCGTACGATGGGAGGAGGATTTTCAATCTCCTTGCGTACAAGTGGCGATGCATGTACGAGGCCTCTTCGAGGACCGTCTCAAAGATGTTTGGCAAAAAATGTACCGATGTCTTACTGAGTATCAGGTTGGAAGGCCGTAAATTTAAGTAACCTAAAACCTCAGACATTTTTTCAGGAGTGAAAAGAGCATTGATAGACATCAACATGTTGTTAGCATTGTATTCCACAAATGCGGCATAGAGCTCTTCGATTGTAGTAGAAGATTTGGAGGTCACGCGCGTGCATGAAAGTAGAAAAACACATACAGCCTTGCCATCAAAGTCGGACACTGTAGTCTGCTCATTACGCAAGATGCGCAACGATAGCCTCACATCCAATATGCAGCGAAGAAGTTCAGCCTCGTCCAATCGAGCACTCGAAGAAACACGTGCATCCAAAAGTGACTTGGATAGAGGATCGTCAATAACCGGAAATACAAAGTTGTCATTCATCGATTCTTCAACGTCTTCTTCTTCTGGGGCATGCTCCAAGAACACCACCGTACCCCCCTTTTGCAAGGCCACAAATATCCGACCTTCTTCTTTTCCGCGTTCTTCCTTGACGATCTCTCGTTTTCCAAACGGGTTGAAGAGTAGTGTCCAAGGAACCAGGACTAATCGCGATACGAGTTGCACCGTTGCTGCCAGCCAAAATGACGGTGGTTTGTTATTGCTTTCGGTTTCCAATACTTCAGCGGCCTTGTTGTCGTGCAACTCTTTGGGTTTCTCTTTATTGAGTGGAACGCTATCGTATGGTCCCATGGAATTCCAGGGGAAAACAACTTGGTTTAATGGAAGTGGAAAACCATTCATGGCATCAAGGGTTGGTAAGGTTCCCTCATTTGCGGGTACCACAAGATACGTATCGTCGTCAGAAGGCAACAAAGTGTTATCTTTCTTCATTTCAGCGAGGTTAGCTTTTCCGCATTCTTCCTTGACGATCGCTTGTTTTCCAACCGGGTTGAAGAGCAGTGTCCAAGGCTTTAGGGCCAATCGCAATACGAAGTACACCGTTGTTGCCATCCAAAATGACGGTGGTTTGTTGTTGCTTTCGGTATCCGATACTACAGCTACCTTGTTCTCTTGCAACTCTGTGGTGGTACATATGTCCTCCTTGGGCTCCTCTTCATTGAGTAGAACGCTATCGTATGGTCCCATGGAATTCCAGGGGAAAACAACTTCGTTAACCGGAAGTGGAAAATCATTCATGACATCACCTGTTGGTAAGATTCCCTCATTTGCGGGTACCACAAGATACGTATCGTCGTCAGAAGGCAACAAAGCGTTTTCTTTCCTCATTTCAGCGTTTTTAGCGATCAACTCCACATACTGAACCTCATCGACGAAATTGTCGTTCTTCACATCATCACTGCTACTAGCGCCCGCATCGACGACATCATCTTGCAAATCATTCACATCATCACTGCTACTAGCGCCCGCATCGACATCATCTTGCAAATCATTCACATCATCACTGCTACTAGCGCCCGCATCGACGACATCATCTTGCAAATCATTCACAGCATCTTGCAAATCATTCACATCATCACTGCTACTAGCGCCCGCATCAACGACATCATCTTGCAAATCATTCACATCATCACTGCTACTAGCGCCCGCATCGACGACATCATCTTGCAAATCATTCACATCATCACTGCTACTAGCGCCCGCATCGACGACATCATCTTGCAAATCATTCACATCCGACAATCTTACCTGATCAGTCATTACAACTTATTATTATTCATTGGAAACATATATACGGCTTTCGAAACGCACATTTCGCTGGGTGTTGAGAGAACTTTGTTGGACGGACCATCCACTCATATTTCAAAATTTATTTGTGAAAAAAATTGACGACTTTTTAATTCCTTTAAGATGACAACCAAATATTGAAAAATATTGAAAACACCCATCATGTCTTCTTCAACTTCTACACAGATCATCAATGAATTCGTCAATAAGACGGGTATCATTGGTTTCCTCCAGATTAACAGAAAGAAGATCGTTTCGAAGGCAACAGTCTCTGAACTAGAGAATGTTTGCGACAAAGTGGTTTCTATTGAAATCATTCCGGATTGCCTCACCGACTCTGTCGGTGCACTGAAGGTGGCGTACGAGAAGTTCCTTCAAACTCCCCCCAGGGGGAGAAAAGAACCTCTCCAAGCTATGCTTCTCCCGGTTGCCGTCGCTACGGCTGCTGCCAAGGATGCTGCTCACAATGCAGCTTCTGACACTGCAGTCGGTCTCAAAGAAGCTGCTGAAGTCGACCTCCCAGAGGACTACGAAAGCATTGCAGCTTTCTCTGCTTACAAAGCATATCTTGACAAGGCATTTGTTGCCGAAGTATCTGCTTACAAAGCAGATGTCAACAAGGCATCCGCTGAAAAAGAAGCTGCTCGCATTGCACAAATCGATATAGTATCTGCTGATTACCAACAGGTAATCGAAGCTGCTACGAAGCTGCTGCAGTCGCCTGCCCCCTCCAGTGGGACCTCCTCCACTTATTGTGGAGGGTACTACACTCATACACGCCTAGACTCCGACACTATCGAGGAGTTCGTCAATAAGACGAATATCTTCGGTGTAGTGCAGAAGAAGGACAAGGGTAAGATCGCACAAGACGCAACAGTCACAATTCTTCAGACTGTTTGCAAGGCAGTCATTTCAGTGGAAAACGTGCCTGAGTGCATGGCCGACTCTGTCGGCGCACTCAAGGTGGCGTACGAGAAGTTCCTTCAAACTCCCCCCAGGGGTAAAAAGGAACCTCTCCAATCTATGATTCTCCCGGTTGCAGTCGCTGCGGCTTCTGCCACCACCAAAATGTAGTGCCCAACGCACCGCATACTTTTTTTTTGATCACGTTCATGGATTTCATGGAGATCCGTGATCTAAAAAGAACCACGATATTCTCGTTAACATCTTGTAATTTGTTGATTCAAAATCGTATGGGTGTTCCACTTCCCCGTGGATTTCTACACCATTAGGTTACACCGTAAGGTGTGCCGTACACGAAGCGGTTTCATTTTAGTATTCCGTTGACTGTAGTGAGACCGCTTCCATTTTCCCGGTACAAGGCTGCGTGTTGTTGACGGGCTACAACAAACATGATGGTTTTCCACTGCCCCGTGGATTTCTACACCATAAGGCACACACTCCGGTGTGGCCGTACACGGTTTCATTTATATGTATGTATTTATATGTATGTATTTATATCCACAAGCGGCGCACTCCTCTCGTTGATCAAGTCTGTCCACGTGAACGGGAGGTCGGAGATGATTCCTGAGTGACAGCAGTCGGCCACGAAAACGATACTCGTACGTGGATTGAAGTAGTATAGGACTTTTGCGATGTAGTCGTCTGGAATCAGGCGGAAATCGCTTGGGACGAGACACTCGTCGAATCCGTCGAGCTCGTTGTCTGAGAACCCGGCGATGTTTGTGCCGTGACCGGAGTAATGGATCCAGACGGTGTCAAGAGCCTCGTCGTAGGAGTCTATTGCAAGGTCGACTAGCGCGTCCAGTATGGCAGATGCGGTAGTCGCGGCTGCACCGATCCGGACGTCGCACTTGAACTTGTGTTGACGCATGAGGAACTCCGCCATGTTGTGCGCATCGTTCTCGCATCCTTGCAGGGATGCGGTCGTTCCTTCGTAGTTCAATCCAAACAGTAAAGCTCTTCGATTCATTGTGTTGTGTTGTGTTGTGTGTCCGTGTTCGTACATTAACATGAGAACAAAATGAAATATACATGTGTCTTCACTCAAATCATCTTGTTGACAACACACATGTGTATGTTGTTGAGAATACAGTGTAAACACACATGTGTATGTTGTTGAGAATACAGTGTAAAGAGAAACGAGGGAAAACCCATTGGTTCGCAAATTTGTCTAACAAATCTGGAAAGATAATGAAGAAGCCGGAACAATCCGTGATATCTTCGTCGGAGATCGAGACTATCGTGAGCATGCACGTTCCTCCTTGTGTTGTGCGCAAGAACGTACAAGATATGTCTGTGTCCGTTGCCGCATTCACACCCCGTTGGGTGAACCGCCACACTTGCTATGAGCGTCTAGAGTTTCTCGGAGATTCGGTGCTTAGTGCAGTTATCACGTCTTACTTGTACATTCGCTACCCCTCGGAGGACGAGGGGTTCCTGACGAGCGTCCGCTCCAAGTTGGTTAGCGGCGCGATGCTTTCGCGACTCGCGGCGAATCACACTCCATTCGGTGAATACGTTCGTAGGATCGTGGCCAGGTTCAAACCGCCCTCTGAACACATTGCTGACAAAGAGACGACTACTGACAAGAAGGTCCTGGAGGACGTGTTCGAGGCATTTCTTGGCGCGATGTTTTTGGAGATGGGGTTCGACGTCGTGAGTGCGTGGCTCGTAGGCTTCATTGAGAAGTACGTGGATTTTGCAGAGGTTATCATCAGCAAACGCAGCGCGAAGCACGACCTTAACACCTTTTACCGCCAGAAGTATGGTTACATTCCGACATTCCAGACCGTTTCTGAGAATAGCAACGCAACAACGCGCGTCACTACTACGACCATCCGGGACATCTACGGTGTCATCCTCGGTACGGGGTCTGGTAACAACAAAGTGGAAGCAGAGGCAGACGCTGCTGCATCTGTGCTCTCAGCGTCGTGACCAATGGAGGGGGGGGTACACTCAGACCGGTCAATAATGTTACAGTATGTTCTCAAATAATTTTGGGACACTCTGTATAATTTGAATGATATCCCCTGAAACCAGATACATGTCCGTGGTTCACTACAAATATTTTTTGAGGAGTCTGAGGAACGCCCATTGTTTGTAATACAGTTGTTCTCAAATAATTTTGGGACACCTCAGCGAAAACGGCGGGATACTTTCGAAGACTACGTCTCACTCCAAGGCCCCCCAAAATACAGAACGAACGCGAGAAGCATCATCATCGTGACACACGCCTCTCACAGACATCTCTGAGATCAAAAACGTAGTTGAGAGTTTTAGTTGGACACCAGAGTGTACCGCCAGCAATACACAGGCTTGGTAGGGGGGCTTAGGCCACGAAGTTTACACTCGTGCTTCGAGGAACGGAAGGCGGCACCTGTGTCGAGTCACAGAGCGACTTCTCGCATCACGGCGGCACCTGTGTCGAGTCACAGAGCGACTTCTCGCATCACGGCGGCACCTGTGTCGAGTCACAGAGCGACTTCTCGCATCACGGCGGCACCTGTGTCGAGTCACAGAGCGACTTCTCGCATCACGGCGGCACCTGTGTCGAGTCACAGAGCGACTTCTCGCATCACGGCGGCACCTGTGTCGAGTCACAGAGTCACAGGTTCACTTACCAATAAAGTTACACTCAGACCGATCAATAATGTTACAGTATATTGAATCAATTCCAATTCTCAATGTACAACTTGGACAGACGGTCGATTGTTGTGCACATGTACACATTGCTGCGAATGTAAGCCACATGACAGTCTCGAGGTGGATCTCAAACCCCACTAAAAAAGTGTACAAACGGAATAAACCTACAAAATCGGATGTGGTCATAGAGTTCTTAAAGGCGTCATTAAAAATAGATCCATTCGCATCTCTTGCTGGTCTTCGTCATAAGGTAAAGGATGCTTTCGGATTTGAGGTCTCAAAAGAGTTGATTCGCGTTGTGATAAAAAGGCTTGGGCTCACAAAGAAAAAAGCAAAGTTCTTCTCCAGGCCTGATAACTTATATGAGAAAACCACGTCATTCATAAGCCAAAGGGAACGGTTAAAAGAGGAAGGGAGGACTTTTGTATCGATCGACGAAACTTCATTTGGAAGACATACGAGAGACGTGTTTGGCATAATTTCACATTCGCTCGTGAAACAGAGTCACTTTCACGCCTCGTGGCGTCGGAAAAATGGATACATTTTGGGGCTGTACAGTAGTTCTCAAATAAAGTGGGACACACCTTATAATCATCCAGACTGCAGATCGTTGCTTTTGGGCAACGTTGGGGGGTGCAGCAGGTTGAAGAGGTTCTCAAAAATATTCCGAGTAATGTTATTTTTTTAAAAAGCAATTGACGGAAAAATAAAATCCTAAACGACTCGCTAGATACAGATAATAGCTAGAGACATTTCAACAAAATCGCCAGGAGGAAGGAACGTCCTTTGAATCACAATTCCGCTCTATCCATGTTCCGCAACCAGTCAAAATCCGCCGGGAGGCAGGAACACCCGGAAGGTTGCAACAGTTGACTCGTTTGCTTTCCGAAAATAAGTAAACCTAACAGTGTATAAGGAATTTGCATGTACTAAATATCAGAATGCCATGTATGGCAACCACTTCTGTAAAATTGGCAAGGCCTCCGATGCCCTTGGTGTCTCCAGGACCGTCCTCCTTCGATGGGCGGATAATGGCACGATCAGAACGATCCGGACTCCAGGCAACCAACGTCTCTTTGACCCAAGCAGCATCCAAGGCTACCTCATCGAGCAGGAAAAAAAACCCAGCAGTCGTCAAGTCATTCTCTACGCACGTGTGTCCTCACACAAACAACAACCCGACCTGCTCAGACAGCAATTGTTCTTGCAAACCCATATTTCTGACAAACATTCCGGATGCGATCAAGTCATTGAAGTCAAGGACGTCGGATCAGGGCTCAACTTCAAGCGCCCAGGACTTTTACGAGTATTGGGACTCGTCACGGCAGGACTTGTATCGTCAATTGTTGTGGCTTCCAAAGACAGGCTCGCAAGGTTTGGTTTCGAGCTCATTGAATGGATTTGCTCGCAGCACTCCTGCTCGATCATCGTTCTCGATCACCAAGACGGAGCCCCTGAAGACGAGCTTGGAAAAGACCTCATGTCCATCGTTCAAGTATATTGTTGCCGATGGAACGGTCGAAGACGCTACAAAGTCAAATGCCAAACCCAAGTTGAGGACCTTAAAGCTGAAGCTGAACCCAATCAAGGCTCAGAAATCGATGCTGGCAGAGTGTGCAGCCGGTTCATGTACAACAAGGCGGTGGCAGCACGGTTGGGCGTCGGAAGCACTCACAAGTCTGTCTTCCGAATTCGAGACAGGTATGTGACGAGCAAGGTGAGGGGGGAGGGGAAGATGCCAAACCCGTACTTCAAGAATCGCCAATGGTTGCTTCAGTGCCCCAAAGCGTACGCCAAAGTGCAATCAAGGCTGCCTTGGCAAACATCAAGGCTTGCTTTTCGAATCTGAAAGCAGGTAACATCAAGCATTTTTCAGCTCCGTTCAGACGGAAGAAGGCAGAGCTTGAGAGGGGTTGGGCCATTGAGATGGATCAGAAGAACGTTTCCAAGGATGGCGACAAACTCTTCATCTTCAAAGACATATTGGGCAACATGCGCTACTTCGGTAGCAAACAACTCCATAAGTTGATGCCTGAGGAAAACCCGACCCACGATCCAAAGGTCCAAAAATCCCGCTTCGGCGAATATTTCCTCGTCTTGTCTGTCGCTGCCAGGGACAGGAGGGTAGAGCGGAAGCCTGTCCATCCAGACAAGGTTGCAACTGCATCCATCGACCCAGGCGTCCGCAAAACAATGGTCACGTACTCACCAGAGAATGAGGAATCCTTCATGCTTGGTCAGGGACAGGCATCCGACCTTGTCAAACTCCTGCTGGTTCATGACAAGCTGCAGTCAAGGTTGGATACTGAGAAAACCTTACGATCAAAAGAGAGGATGAAGATAAGGATGCAGATGATTCGCATTCGGAAGAGAATTTTTTACCTCAAGAAAGAGTTTAGGGACCAGACGACAAATTTCTTGGCCGCTCGCTACGATGTGTTGTTGGTACCTCAATTGGAGACGGCGAAGATGACAATCAGTGCTGAACGGGAGCTGACAACCAAGGTTGCCCGTCAGATGCTGACTTTGAGCCACTCTGTGCTGTTCAATCGGCTGAAGGAGAAGTGTGAAGAGTACGGGACAGTGTTCTTGCATGTGCTTGAGCATTACACAAGTCAGACATGCCCTATGTGCGGTTTCTTAAGCAAGTGTGGAGAGACATACACCTGCAAGAACTGTCAATTCACCTGCGACAGAGACATTGTGGGGGCAGCTGGCATCTTCCTGAAGGCAGTTCGAACAGAAAATCCCTGTTCGTAAAGGACAGCATCCCCGGGGGAGTTGACCCCTATGATACCCCTATGGAGAATTCATTGTCTTTCTTACTACATGTCCCCCGGACCCCCGGATGTGTAATAAGAAATTCATAGGTTCGAGGATATACGGGTAGCTTAAATTCAACGGAACATTCAATGCCCCGCCCTGAAATGTCCCCACCACACGATCAAATGAACACATGTTCTCAATGTTTTTAGCTCGGGACTTTACGAGCACATCATCAGATCTGGGTAGCACAACAAAATCAGTTCGTGCACATCTATTGCACACATCTCTTCATCTTCGGTTGCACATAGAGCCATGGGGGGCTCAGTGGGCGTCAGGGACCTGCTAGCATGATACGTTGGCAGGGGCGGGAACTCTTCGTGCACAGGCTTCTATTGTTCTACAACAGGACACACATAGAGTTGCTTTGAGAATCCACGCTTGCTCATCGTCATTTGCGGCTTGATGGAGATGAAGTCCATGATGGAGACTTCGGTGACCTTTGGTGGCGAGTAGGCCTCTATGACATTCTTGGAAACGCTGATGGGGATTGGCTGGGCATAAGGGAAAGTGGGGGCATCTACTTTCATCTTCTTCATCATCTTCTTCTGGTTGCGAGGCAGGTATCTGTGAGTGTTCTTGATGCGTCCTACACATGGCTCTTCATTGGGTAATACCCCCTTCCCGTTTCCTCTGGGGCATTGGAACCCTGAAAAATGCCTGGGGTTGTGCTTGATCCTGCGCAGATGGGTGTCGACGCAGCTCTGCGCGATAGAGAAAAAAACATGTCAGAACATACAGTCAACAAAGTGAAACCGCTTCGTGTACAGTCGACGGAATACTAAAATGAAACCGCCTCGTGTACGGCACACCTTACGGTGTAACCTAATGGTGTAGCAACCCACGGGGCAGTTTTCCTATTCAAAAACGTTCGATGCTTGCAACAAGGGAATATTGCAGACGCGACGGTACATGACCTCGCTACGTATTATATATTTGCACCCCGAAATAACTTCTAGTCCGGCATGTGGTAGCATGTGGTAAAATACAAGTGTGAGACCCGGTTCTGGAGTGATGGTGATATTTTCGTTCCATTCCCAATTCGGAAGTATGACTGTCTCACCCCCTTGCATATTATCGTTCAGGTACAACAAGATGGTGCAAAGCCCAGTCTCACATTCATCACGCGCATAACACGTGTCGGTGTGGATGGAAAATTCATCTCCCGGCTCATACTTTGAGAAACGGAAAAACGGGTTAATATGTGTTGGAAAATAACCACCACTACGTATGTTATTTGCAGGTCCAGAAAAGGAGAATGATGAGTATTCTTTCTCGTCATGAACCCTTGCGGGAATGACTGTGCTAATTTTATCCCACACTCGTGCTGCTAGTTCTTCGCTTGTTAATGTAACACGTTTCCTTTTGCCTGCAAACATATCTCCTCCTATGTATGGGCTTTGGAACCCTTTTTGTTCTGCCAGTTTTATCCATTCAGAGCATTCGTTTGGTGTTAAGACATCTCTGACCACAAATGCGTCAACAATTGGAAGCGATTCGTTTTCTCTGGATGTAATGCGATCAGACATGTTGTTACGTGTTAGGAAGTTTTAAATGTTTTACGACCAACCGGACTGAGGGGCTAGGGGGGGGGGGCGGTAGGGTGAGCTAGAAGGCGCCGAAACAAGAAAATAGGATTGACTCGGGCAAGTTACAAGGGTGGTGCGGACCCTGGAGAATCTGCGATGATCAGGGTTCGTGATCTGGACTGCTGCTATAAAATGAGCCTTAGTCAATGAGACAGACCAAACTAACAGCTACTTATGACAACAAAAAAAAGTTGCAAACAATGTTCAATCCCATGTCTTTACTTGTTGCGCAAGAAATCGAATTTTTAGGATCATCCACTCATACACTTTATTTGGATGTTTCATTTAATTGTTCCGCCGACTGTAATAATGGCATTGCTAAGGCCCGGATGCAAATGTAATCATTCGTCTCGAACTTACCTTGTGGTATGTCAGTCGCCCACATCCATTGTATGTGCACGAGAGCTCAGAGACGTAATCGATGTTAGGGTTGATATCGACGTTGCAGTACACGCAATAGTGCACAGTGGACGTAGAGGTCATTGTTTGTTATTCGGTGTTCGAGAAAGTGGATGTGTACACAAGCGAGCCGATCTACAGTGAATGTGTATACAAGCGAGTCGATCTATATAGACGCAAACGTGTACCGCATGTACCGCATGAACCGCATGTACCGCATGAACCGCATGTACCACATGAACAGCATGAACCGCATGTGGTACGGGGGCTTCGCCACCTCTCTTGTCGCTGTCAACCAACCAAGCGATCGAGCGATACCCAGAGGTTCTACAGTCGGCAGAACAGTAAAATGAAACATATTTCAGATTTAAATGTATCCGCTTTATTTGAGAACAACTGTAAAGTGTTTGTGTGACGTCGTGGTGTCGGAAAGAGATTGTAGCAAAATAAGGTAATCTGATTCCCGGCATGGCATCCAAAATGACCCAAGATATTCCTTGCATCCTTGTCGTAACAAGGGAACGTGTTGGCATCAACGGAATAGTCTTAGAGGAGCTAATTGAAAACGTCTTAGTCAAAAACGACTCCAACGTGACAAACCATACAAGTCTTTACAAACGCGAACATCACAATGCGATTACTCTCTTCACAAGCTACTTCACTCATTCCTCCTCACAATACCCCCCAATACTCGTGTTTGACGCTTCAGAAGATCCAGGGAGATTAACCAACAACAACAACAAAGGACTGCTCGTCAAGATCTTGGAACGGGAGATGGTCGATACAGCGTCTCTTTTTCCCAATCTCAGAAAACACCAACCGGATGGCGACACGTGCACCAATCACCGTTTGCAGGTTCGAAAACGCGTGGTCATTCTTAATATCGAATGCGCGCCCATGCACGTCCAAAAAAGCATCCGAGTTCTCGTCGATAGATACATGGACCGCGTGCAGATCACATTCACCACATCCTCTCTATCAGGAGTGGACGCCGGTCTGCAGAGCAGAGCCATGGTACGTCCCAAGATGACCATTGCCGGCGGCATCAACATTTACAAAACCCGCAAACCATCCCCACAACAAGATACCGCGCGCAGTCTTGCTCGCAAACTCATCGCTTGCAGAACTCCAAAAGAGAGAGGAAAGGTATGGATAGAAGCTGCAATATCAACCATAGGAAGGTTGTCATCCGACACGGAAGAATCCGATGGGAGCAGCAGCACGAGTGCGGAGGTCATCGAGATGGTCGCGTACATAGAACACATGTGCGCCACCGTCCACAGACGAAACAGAACGGACGAACGCAAGGTCATCGAAGCAGGCGCAGCGCTCTTCGTCGAATACACAAATACACTCGTGCAAGGAAATTGAGTCGATAACAAACAAAAACAACTGTACGATGCAGATCGTTGCTTTTTGTCAATGGTGGGGCTTTCGATGCGCATCTTGGTGGATGTTCTTGGAGGCGTTCACATCGCGATCCCAAGTCTTCCCACAGTTTTTGACTGCTTTTGATACGAACGAAGGATTCGTTGAACGAAAATCATTCAGAGTGTCCCAACAATATTTTAGAACAAAATGGAATTGAATGGGGCCCCGCCAAGTGAAGAAGTGAACGAGGTCACGATGGACCAATTGAGAGCGAGCCAAGTGTCGTAGCGACCACATCGTCTTGCATTGCATCTCGAATTATTCGAGTCTTCTTCGCCTGACGCTCGAGAACATGCTCATCAACTGAGTCCTTCGCGACCAACCGCAACACGCGAACAGTACGCTCTTGTCCACGACGGAGAACCCGTCGAATCGCCTGGTATTCGGTCACAGGGTTCCACTGCGGACGCATCATGATCACGTTGTTGAAGGCATGCTGCATGTTCAAGCCACAATTCGCGCATTCTATCTGACATACTAGCATGTGCACGCGGGTAGTCTCACGATCCGTCCTGCACCGGTACAATGTCGAATCCCGCTCATCAATGGAGCACGCTCCGTCCAGGCGGCTCACGCAAACCTCATCCTCCCTAAATCGAGCCCCTATGAACGCCTCAAGCAAGTCCATCTCCATGATCCAGTTGCAAAAAACCACCACCCCGCTGCAGGAATCCTCGTTAGGCATCGATGCTGAAACATTCCTTGACGTTTCGAGGAGGCGCCTACACTCTCCAGCAACCGCATCGAACTTTGCGGAACTCGATGAAAATACCAAACCTTGCGAAGATGACGCAATGAGAGGGTGTGTGGCGGCCTGGCGTAGACGCAACACTCGCATAAACGCCATACTCGATGCGCACGCCGTCGCGACGATATCCAATTCCTTCGATGTACACGAAGACGCTGAATAGTCCTCCTTCAGCTTATCGTAATGAGCGCGCGAAATGACATCCAACGTCACAAGTCGTACCTCTATGTCAGAATTGACATCTGCCAGAGCAACCACCGCTTCGTCGACCTCACTTGAGGGCGACGCATCTTCTTTTGCAGGTTGCTCCACCACCAGAGGGACAACGACATGGTGGTGCATGACGCGCGCGTCCCGGAGTATCGCAACGTCTTGTGCATGCACGCCCACGAAGCGAGCGAGACAAAGCACGTCTTTGTCCCGGTTGTGAACCGGAGTGGCCGTGACTGCCCAACGGATCGAACTCTGAGAGGCCACGTGCACACAGGCGCGATACAAAGCCGTGCCCTTGTTCCGCATGACGTGCGCCTCGTCCACCACGAATCGCCCCCATGTCACGTCACCAAACTTAAGATAGTGGTTCCGAAGCACACCGTGTGTGGTGATCACGACCTTGCGATCAGCAAGAAAGCTAGTCGGGTTCGATACGAAGAACCCGCCGTCTACAATGAGTGTGGGAAATACACCCGTAACCGCACGGACCGTAGGAGGCCACTCTGACAAGACCATCCTCGGCACTGCGATGAGGCATGGGAACATGTCCTTTCGGAGAGCCATCAACTCGCACATCAATCGCGTCTTTCCGAAACCTGCATCCTCTGCAAGGATTCCACCGAGGACGCCAGGAAAACTAGAACGAGTAGCACAAGCCACATCTTCACGGTCCATCATCCATTCCAGTACTTGCTCCTGCTCAGGCGTCAATTGCGGCAACTCTGAACACATGAATAAAAACAGAGCATATTCGCCTATCCCCAACCAACAGATTTACACTCGAATACGAAAAAATAAATCATTCAACCATGCAGCTACACTCGACGGAACCACGGACCTGTATCTGGTTTCAGGGGATATCATTCAAATTATACTGAGTGTCCCAAAATTATTTGAGAACAACTGTCTGATATCACAACAAGAAACGAACACTCACTCCCTCCATCTCGATGGTGACAAACAACGGACATTGAACTATGGGACGACGGACACGAAGGATTGAACTTCGATATTTTTTGTCTCTGACTGTATACACACACTTACTTACCGATGGATAAGAAGACTTCAACAAGTACAAAGAAAAAATCAACTACACGAACTCGCACCTCAACAACCGCGAACTCGAAGACATCTGGAACAACCGCGAACTCGAAGACATCTGGAACAACCGCGAACTCGAAGACATCTGGAACAACCGCGAACTCGAAGACATCTGGAACATCCAGGCCCTCCTCTGGAACAACTAGGCCCTCCTCTGGAACAACTAGGCCCTCCTCTGGAACAACCAGGCCCTCCTCTGGAACAGCAAGGCCCTCCTCAGGAACAGCAAGGGCCTCGTCATCAGCATCTACAACACGATCAACTTCTAGCACCGGTCATCTGCTCGGTTCCACCGAGCGACGGGTTGTGTTTAAGAAATGCACAGAAAACAACTTGGACGATCGTAAGAAGTATGAGGTGAGCAATGTCAAATACGATAATGCCAAGCTTTCACAATCCCAACTGAAGAGTATCATGAAATGGGCACTAGACAAGTGGAAAACAGAGGTGAAGGTAGAGTTCAACTTAAAGACGCACAAAGGGATGAAGACTCTCGAGGAAGAACTCCTGTGCCGTTTCTTGCGACCATCCGAACTCATCAGGCTCATGTACATGATGCACATGTCAATCTTCATTCGCGAGGTCACTGTGCCTATCAAACCAACTATTTCGGCTGAAGATATAGTCGGGCCCTTGGGAGATCACGCGTACACTCTAACTGAGAGGTTTGACCTAATGTACGTGTGGTACCACTCTAAAGACAATAAGCTCGTCATGTACGCGGTTGAAAAGGGATACAAGGGGGGTGAAGGAAAGGGGAAAATCGAACAAGCCATCAAGTTCCTAGAAGGTAATGGCTTCGTCAACCCCGACAAAAGCATCGTATGGAAGATGAAACACACGCCTGTCCAACCAGGGTCAGCTGCAGACAAACACCTCAAAAACCTTACATGACGCATTGCACATCAACAAAGACGTCGTGTTCTTTTGGACCACGTGGGAAGAGGCGATCGCTTAAGTGTGGCCGTACACAATGAGCTATGTTCCGTCGAGTGTAAAGTATCAACAATAACTTCTTCCACAAGATGATGCATCCAATGCGCATGCAAAGCAAGTGTAAATGATCTAAACGACCTATACATCCCATTCAATCCGACAATGGCATGCGAATCATTCTGTGCATTGTGCCACTTTCCGATGAAAGCGACACAAAAAAGCGTACAACTCGCATGCTGCCAAGCAGAATGTCACGATAAATGCATGAACGCGGCCATACAGACGCGGGACAAGTGCCCCAAGTGCGATGAACCCTTCTCATCAGCGGATGCGATGACGAGTGATGATGATCTGCCACACAGAGCCAATACCGATGGAAAAGACGATGATGCGCATGAAGCGGATCTTGTTCCTCAAGACGAAGACATACGTCGAGTATCGTCGGATACCCAAAACAGGAGTATATCAAACATCATTGCACGTGTGTCGGCAGCTATGAACGCGACCTCTTCCGTGGTGTCGGCAGCTATGAACGCGAAATCTCCCGTGGTGTCGGCAGCTATGAACGCGAAATCTTCCGTGGTGTCAGGCAGCGGTTCAACGTTTAGCGAGAGGATGAGAATACGGAAAGGGACAGAGGAGCGATCCCATCCCGTCGATAATCGTTCAAAAATCAAGGACGACATTCATCACTACAAGGATGAAGAAACCTCTTCGATGAAGGGTGATAGTGGGCGAAAGGATGACATCACACAACTTCACCACCTCCATGAATTGATCGTGGTATGTTGCGCAATGTCATTGTTGCTGTGGTTATTTTTCTCGAACGGCATCTAAAAATCGTTCGCGTCTTCAAGGAATGCGTACCCCCTTGCCAACTCATGAGAACACGCCACCTTATTTCCCTGAGGAGGACGCTTCCCACGCTTGCTCACAGTAGCAGGGGAAGATGCTGATCTGCGCACAGGAGCGAGATCCAACATACGTTGATCATACATATCCTTGTCGGAACGGAGACACGTGACATCATTCCAAACACCCTCGAGGGTATCGATCATGCGAGCGGAGAAATCAGTATCAGCATGCACCTTGACGGTGCTATGCTTTCGAACCTTCCACCATATGATATTCACACGGTACGAGTCGTCAAGTGAGGACGACTCCGCATCCACGAATACGCGAAGGTGATCGAGCAATGATCGGGGTGATGAATCAGATTTCCCACCACCCACAATATGATAGTCTCTGCCGAAACAGGGTGGATACACGTAGGACGGAGGCTCATTGCTACCATGCTTTATCTTCTCTACAAATACACCACGGAAAGCGGACTTCATAATGGACTCGTCACGCGAGATTTCTGCGAACTCAGCCTCTATCTCTTCCTCTGATTGAAGGATGTCGAACTCGACCTCAAAGTAATCGCACTCGAGCAAACCGGACACCGCCAACTGACCCTGAATCTGGAGGTAGTACTGCATCGGTACGGTACCGTCGATCTTTCGACGCCATGGACACTTGATCTCGAGCATCACGCCATCCTCGGTCACGCCGTCAGGAGAGGCGCCTAGGAATGACTTCGATGCATGGCGGAGGAGACCGAACTCGTGCACGAGAACGTTCGTGTTCAAGGTACTATACAAGGAACATGCGACAGGCTCGAACATGATGCCCCACCGGAGAGGAGGAATAGAACAATCGAATGGTTTTGGCAGCACGTGCCCACACTTCTTCTCAAGAAAGTCGCGATGTGTACCAAATTTACCAAGACCCACAGCTTGACCAAAGTCACTCGCTGTTATCATCGTATCGCGAACTAAGTACCACGGAGGAGTACGTTGAGGAATACCGGGCGACTCAATCAAAGCACGCAGCGTCTGGCGCGCAACTTTGACATACCGAGTACGCTCTCTTATATCTGACTCATGGACATCACGCCCCATTGCGGCAGAAGCAATCAAATGCAAAGCAGCACCGCTGCCCTCACCACAACCCATCGCACGCATCAAGCGGTCGATACATGCCGATTTATCCTCCGAGCCACGGATGCAATGGGACGAGATGCTCTCAAGCACCTGATCCTCGGGAATGAGAGGGGGGATCGGAGCCATGTATATAAATTATCAGCAGAAAGGGTTTGAAGTAATTGTTTTTTTTATTGAATAACAATTCCGCTTTAAGCATACAGTTGTTCTCAAATAATTTTGGGACACAGACGGTTGAACGGTTTACCAAAGAGGCGACTCTGAATATTTTCGAGAACCTCTTCAACTTGCTACGTTGCCCAAAAGCAACGATCTGCAGTCTGGATGATTATAATGTGGGGTGTGTTCCCACTTTATTTTAGAACAACTGTAATTCAAGCTCACTTTCGTTTTTGAACCTTTCTAAATATGAAGTCTCGAGCACAGTTTAGAGCATCGTCATCTGTCATCGAGTACGCGCAAAGGTTACGAAACAACGAGGTAGTAGTGATGCAGTTGATGATAAAAGAAATGCTATATAGTCCGCACTCGCTGCCTCCGTACTGCTTCTGGATCGTGTTCCAACCTATGGGGACGTCTGTGCCGGCGACAAAACGCTTCATGAATTGCAAAATAGGAGCAGGTGGCTCTTTGCCAAGGGAATCATAGTAATACAACCCGTAGCGATGGGGCTTAGATCGGTCGATGCAACCGTACATGGCAGCCCAGTGAGAACCTCCCATCCACGACGGGTCCATGTTTACAACAACACCAAAGTCGGTCTTGCCACCAGTTGTCTCTGAAAAAGTATTCGCATGAATATTGCAAAGCTCAGGAACCACGGAAATGCAACGCCTCTGCATATACGCATCTCCCGGGGGACGGGAGGAGTCATCAACAACCGTGTCGTCGATTTCAGGATCCTGAAAGTTTAGAGGATGGACACCTAAAAAACGAAAGTGAGGATGATTGTCCTCGTACTGATCCAACACGTTCCAAATATCGAAGGTGTCCAGCAAATGATGAGGATCTCCATCGCTCCACGTAGGACGAAATGCGGAAGAGAATGAACGAGGGATATGGGGGGTTTTCTGCAACCACTCAACTTCCTGACCGAGAGACGTGCCGAAATGTTTGTGCAACATGGCTGAAAATAAATACAGGTTGATTCCCGAAGAAGAACTTGTACCACCAATTGACACATTTAATCCGGAACGTTTGGCAATTGTTTCCAATTGTTTAGGGGAGAAACATGTATCCGTATTCGATACGTACTTTGAATGCGAAGGATGACAACGACTCATGGGTTGTGAGTTACTTACATTTGGTCTCAAATATTTTTGGTACACTGTAATGTGAATTATAAACTCGACGGAACAGTAAAATTAAACATATATCAGATGGAAATAAATGTACGACATCGCCGTTAGAAAATTGGCGTTGACTTGGGTGTGTTAAAAAAGAACATCAGTCGATCAACTCGGACCGGGACCGCTGCTCCGCTCTCACAATCGCAAGGCTGCAATGCATGGAACTGCTGGGTCTAGGGAGACCGCTTCCATTTACCCGGTGCAAGGCCGTTTTGTTCATGGGCTACAACAAACATGATGGTGTTCCACCGCCCCTCGCGTGGACGTACACTCAATGGGCGTTCCTGCCTCCCGGAGAATTTTTTGAAATTTATACTCAGAATTTAGAGTCTCCGGAACGACTCGCTAGCCTGATATATCAACACCGAGAAATCCCAATTCCGCTCCATGTTTCGCAAACAGTAAAAATCCGACGTGAGGCAGGAACGCCCAATTACTCCCGAAAGCGGTTTCATTTTAGTCTTCCATCGATCACTTCAAACGCCGCAAGCTCTGTCGTTCGGTAACCTCTCTAGAAGAGTATATAGCAGTTACAATATCGTCTGCAAATTGAGCGTCATTCGGAAAAAATGAGGAAATGCGGTCCCTGATATTCGTCTTAGACACTTGAGGACGCACGTAGTTCGTTTTGTAACGAATGCGACCACTCTTTGTGTTCAGGTCCTCTATGTCGTGGTGATCCATGAAGCCAATAATACGCTGGGTCAATTTCTGCTTCTCCAGTCTACGGTCCCGAATCGCATGCTGCAAGGTCTTGATGCTATCATCAAGCTCAATCCATGTACACACATCGGACTTGAAATCATCTAACAAATAGGGACCCGCAGATACTTGAGAAGAAGACGCATCAGCATCGCCTTTGGTATCTAAATTGCCTTCGGCATCTCCTTCGCCCTCAGAATCTTCTCCTTCGGCATCTTCTCCTTCGGCATCTCCTTCGCCCTCAGAATCTTCTCCTTCGGCATCTCCTTCGGCATCTCCTTCGGCATCTCCTTCGGCCTCAGAATCTTCTCCTTCGCCCTCAGAATCTTCTCCTTCGGCATCTCCTTCGCCCTCACTGTTTACGTTGTTGTACAGTTCACGTGTCGAGATCTTTGTCTCATCCGTATCTTTATCTCCTGAAACACGATGGTGTTGCATCAGTGTATATGTGTACAAACGTTACTCCTTTACAACAAGTTTTTTTTATGCAGTGTACACACAATTGGTCAACTTTTCAGAATCTCCAAAGGTGTAATGGGCGTTCCTGCCTCCCGGCGGATTTTTTGAAATTTCTACTCAGAATTTAGAGCCCAGAGGAATCACAATTCCGCTCCAGACCATGTTTTGCAACCATTAAAAATCGGCCGGGATGCAGGAACGCCCATTGTATGTGACTCTATCGAACTCTCTGACGTCCTTGAAAAACATAATATTTTTATTGTCATCACCACCATCAATCACATGAAACGACGCCGTGCCACGACGAATCGTTAGGGGCTCATCAGAAAAAAGAAGAATGTCTGCCAGCCAATACACGTCATCATCACGAACGCTACGTTTCGGAGTTCTAATGATTCCGTAAATCATCGCAACCACGTCTTTTCGCGCAATAGGAACGTTCTCACGCGGACGCGAAGCAGTCGATCGAATGGATGACAAATGAAACAATAACTGCAAATCTGAGCGTATGGCCATAGAAACGTCACGCCGCAACACATCTCGCACCATGTCGCGGGAACGCAAAGCGCGCTCCCATGGGGACATGAAAACTCTGTCGTCAACGTGATGTTGGAATTCGTCAACGTAAACGAACAAACCACCGCCGCTCACAGACTTCGAATTAAGTAAAAAAGGTATCATCGAAGATTTCGGAGACAACATCTTAACTCGAAAGCCGTTGTTCCCATTACCTAAAAAGACCTCTGCAATCAAATGGATACGAAGGGGACTACTCTTCACATGACTGTTGTTAACAGGAGGATGTACGCCTTTCTGCAACTTAGCAAGAGATTGTCGAACCGCGGTCACAATAAGCGGGGGGGGTACATTAGAATTATCATCAAGAGGAATGAAATGCTCAAGTGAAGCACGCTGCTCCCCCCGAATACCCAAACGTTCCACAACTGAACGTCCGCCCACAAATTGTTCAAGTAGAATGCAAAACGAGCTCGCACGTTCGAAAGTGTGCAGAGAAGGCAAGTGGATTCGAGTTTCTGCGGTGCTTGTTGAGTTATCATTACTACTACTACTCCGACGAGATACACAGCCGCCTCCTACGGATAAGGTGACCGTCAACCGACCCGTTATGGTGCCCATCAAATCGGCGATCGCATCGACATCGGGGCGAGAGAGTGCGAGGTTCTTGTCCTCCTCCAACGCGACAAGGAAACGTGAGAACGCTCCGAAAATGCAGAGCTCACGTATTAAGGCGGCCCAAGTTGCGTCCACAGCCTCGGAGTCGTACTCCTTAAGGAGCTGCGAACGAGATACCTTCCCCAACCAAGGAAGGAGAATACGGTCCAATCCGAATATGGTCGCGTACGACCCGGATCGCATATGCACAAGGAACGCTTCGAAGATAGAGGTGGATGACAGAGTATCACGCGCGTCTCCTCCACGCATGAGCCGCGAGCACACATAACCATCCCCCATGGCAACGAAGATCCCGGGAGATTTAACCAACACATCGTGCACAGAAAGGAGAAATACCCGCACGTCGCCTGAAGTATACACATCAGCCAAAGCTCTAAGAAGACTCGTATCTAGAGGGGTACCAGAAGATCCAACACGAACAATTATAGAAGTGTGGTCCTCGTCGTCTTGTGAAGAAACAAGGACCGAATGCAAGGCACCTAGACGCCCCTTGACAGGAAGAGGAACGACACCACTATGCATTACATACCGAGAAAATGATGTAATATTTCTACTACTAGGAGACAATACTGCAACATGTTTTTCGTCAGTCCTATTTTTAGTCTTACGGTTGGTGCTACCAGTAATATTGTTGCTACTTGTCTTACCAGAACCTCCTCCTGCGTCCTTGGCTTCGCACTGGTCGACGCGTTTCCCAGGTTTATTGAAGCAGCACGGTAGACACAACCCCGAAGGATGTTTGGATGGATCCAGAAACCCGACGTGCCGATGATTCTTGTTACTACTGGGTAGTTGGGGGTCGCCATTTTTTGACTTCCTGAAGTATTTGCTGTCGTACAAGATAGGTTCCTCTGCAGGTCCACCAGGACACCGACCCCCTGCGCTGACCAGTTGATCACGTGTCATGCTCACGCGACTCATCGGACACCACACAGTAGGGCAAATGTAAATGTTACGCGCAGATGTCTCCTTAGAGCTTCCATAAGCAATCGCACGGTCGCCGTATGAGTTTGAGGGTAGGACGTCAAACTCCTCGCGCGTCACCACAACAGGTTGACGTCTGTCCACATGAGGACACATCTTCGAGTACGTTGTGCCGGAAAATAGATTGGGGTCAGCGCGATACAGACTCTCCAACAAAAAACTCCGAGGAACACTACTATCACCGTTTTTGGTAACGTAATTAGATCTCTCGCTACGAGAATTTCCGGTATGCAAATTCTTTTCTTGAGAAGCTTCTTGCGAGAGGGCGCCAAACAGCATATCTGCCTCCGAATTCAAGAAGTCGCCGTAACTATTATTTGCGGCATTCAATAACTCGCCACCACCACCTACTTGTAACATAGATGTCGATAGTTCTGAAATACGCACCCTTCCAATGATACCGGCGATCCGCATCATTACATGCGGTCGCGCGTTCTCAAGCGTGATCGAGTACGAGAAGGCGCCACGAGACTGAACTTGGAGCATCGGCTCCAGGGTCAATGCACTAACGACACTCGATGCATCACTACTACTACGATCAGCATCGATCGCCTCCTCGCACTGATCCTGTGTCAAGTGATCAAAACGGGATCGAATGAGTCTAACAGCATCCGTCTTAGAAAGCTGACGCATGTTTGCAACTGCTTTAAAGAGGTTTCGAGAGTCCGTGTACCCGGAAACTCCACGGTAAGAGAGCACTTGGGATTTTGAAGGAGGAGTGATTGCGTCAAAGTTCAAGATGTCTTCACGAAGGTCGTTCACCAACTTCCCGTGTTCTCCACGGCGTTCCTCGACCAAAATAACGTACCGAGAGTCACGTGCATCCCACTCAAGACTAGAATCACCAACGGAACCGAGTGGGCGAACACGCACTGGGCAATCAATGCGATCGAGGGCGTCGTTCGCTTCCCCGATGCACACCATGTTCACTAACCGGACCGCATCCGGAATTCTCGAAGCATCCGGGATTCGCTGGAATGATACATTGACGGAAAGGTCGTCGTCAAAGCTAACGATCGCCACTCCCCCACCAACGCTATCCAGTGACACGAATGCGCGCATGCGACAGTCCGATGAGGGAGGGCGGCGCAGCCACCGAAAAACCTGGCGAAACATGGCAGGGTCCTCATGAACAGTAGAACGACGCACCTTTAATGAAACTGACCGGCCCAGATTGTCAACTACCCCATTCATCAACTGCACAGCATGCAAATCTTTGAGATCACCACTTCCACTCATTAACCGACCAAATATGGCAGGTATCGTGTCAGAGAAGAGACCTCGGATCGAAGGAATCATTCGGTAGAAAGAAGGCGATGCTCGAGCAACCGCAACGACGCTCCTGACTTCGATGGATACTACCTCCACAAGTGGATTGGAAGGGTTGGGGGCGATGATGATGACACCAGGTCCGACACTACTACTAGTACTAGTAGTACTAACACGAGATGGTGTTAATGGAAAGTATTTGAGAACAAACCCTCTAGATGGCGACGACTTGTGCTTGCGCTTACCCAGCACGTCCTCTATTGTGGCGAAGTTCACAACCATGAGTCTCGAGGATTATCGATGCCCAATGTAAGCAAGTCACCGATTGTCTCGAA